>JAPDVR010000002.1:18340028-18580028 GCA_026230005.1 Gila orcuttii | reverse complement strand
AGAAATTAGAAGTTAAAAAGAAAGAAAGAAAGAAAGATGAGAAATTAGAAGTCAGAAGTTAGAAAGAAAATAAAGAAAGATTAGTTTGAAAAAAGAAAGAAAAGTAAAAAAAAAAAAAGTAAAAAAGAAAGAATGGTATAAAGGAAGAAAAGTAAAAAGTAGAAAGAAAGAAAGAAAGAAAGAAAGAAAGAAAAGTTAGAAATAAAGAAAGATGAGAAATTAGAAGTTAAAAAGAAAGAAAGAAAGAAAGAAAGAAAGATGAGAAATTAGAAGTTAAAAAGAAAGAAAGAAAGAAAGAAGACTGTCTTCTGTTCAAGTTTTGCCAAGCGACCACCTGTGTTGTTTCTCCTGAACTGAGATTAAAGAATATCAATCCTCTCCAGGGTACGGTTATCCCTATTGCTTGTACACTTTTTTCTACCACATCTTTTCCTTCCCTTCGCCTCTCTATTAATGTGCTTGGACACAGAGCTCTGTCAGCCAAAAAAATTATAATTTTAAATAAATTTTGTTCTTTTGTACTTGCTATTCATAAACAATCCTGAAAACATATGCTCCATAATTATTTGCACACTTCGTTATGCAGCACCACCATTTTCAACTGTGATCAAAATCAGAAATGTTTCTTGAGGAAATCAGTATTCGAATGATTTATGAAGAGTCGTGTGACACTGCAATCTAGAGTAATGAGCTCTGCCATCACAATCATTTTTTTTAACATTAAAATAGAAAACAGTTTATATAAATATTTCACAATATTACTGTTTTTCAGATAAATGTAGTCTTGGTACCCTACCTAGAACCTTACTAATACCAAACTTTTGAACAGTAGTTTGGTATTAGAACAAGCACACCTTGCAACCAAAACATTAAAAAAATAGTGTTACATTATTTTGCCAGTATGTATATTTGTCATTTTTTTAGAACATCAAATTGGTTGCTTAATATATTCCGTAAAAGAATGTTAAGTGTTTTTTTCCCCCTCATTTACAGTAACCTAGTTGTACCAAATGTAATTTATCCACTTTTGTCCATACAGTTTTGTTTAATCCAAATTGTACTTAAGTATTAAAGCAACACATTCATGCTTGTGTGTGGTCTTAAATGATATGGCTTATTTAAATGAACAAGAATTTAAGAACAATCACACCAGGATATATTTGTAAAAAAAAGTGTTAACCCACAGATATGAGGGTTTATTTAATTTATTGCAATCAACAAATGGTAACAATTAATAAAAGACGCAGTTTTAAAGCTTCGCAGGGTGCAATTTATACAACGAGTTGAAGTTTGCTGTGCTTGGCCTACACAAAGTGATGCCAGCAATCATTCGGTCATTGAGGAATGCACAAAACGTGCAAATTAAAAAAAACATTATGAACTTTACGAAACGATACACAATTGTATTTTAAGTTCACGCGGAAACTATATTTACCTTTTTTTAAATAATCCATTAAACCTGCTGAGAAACGAGAAGCGAACTATAATGAGCAGTTCCACGGGCATGCCCGGGAAACTCAGGAAAATTCATGTAGGCTCCGCCCACTGCCGCTACAGATGCACAACTCACTTTTGCTCCACATTTTACGGTGCAAAAGGGAGAGCGCGTGAAACTTGCGAAAATGCGTTTAGCACCATATTCACTGCAGAAACTGTAGCAAAAATGTGAGCATACGAGTTTCTTAATTTGTGATTTGAATAGGATTTGTGAACATGAACGGCATTGTTTTGCTGGGGTACACTTATAATGTTAGGATGATTTTTACATCAAAAATTTTCATAATTTAGAAATAAAACGCATTTTTCCTTCCCTGATTTTAGACCTCTGATTTGAACCATAGATTTGACGCTGTTTGAAGGGGCGTGTCTACTTTCAGACTTCGGTGTGAACGCCCATTGCTGTGATTGGCTAACATATTTACATATGAAAGAGTTAAAGGTGCTCTAAGCGATGTTGGGTGACGTCACTTCTTGTTGACGTTCGAAGTATTGTCAATTGAGGCTAGCTAGACCCTCCCACCTCCTCATCTGCGCACTAACCCCCCAAACCCCACCCCCAAATCCTTCTTGTCGGTTATTGGCTGGAACAGTTTGTTATGTTTCGTGGTGCGGATTAGCCCAGTTTGTTTTTGTTGCCGTTTGTGGAGCCTGGGGTGTCTGAAGAGACCGTGTTTTTTTTACAGTGTGTTCAGGGGACAGGCAGCTAGCGGATAGTGAGGAGATTTTTTCAAAGTTGCAATAATGAAGTAGACATTGATTTTCTTCTTCAGAGGCAGTCTTTCACCTATCTATGACGTCATAAATAGGCACATTTCACAACGAGTCGTTCTCTGGGCTTGGTTACAATAAAAGCTGTTTTTGTACTGAGTACCACTTGGAAGTTTTCAGTTCTGAAACTTACAGGATATTCTTATAGTATGATGACCTCTTATATGTCACAGTGTTCTAACATCTAAAAATATGTAGTGTGTGTGTGTATATATATATATATATATATATATATATATATATATATATATATATATATATATATATATATATATATACATAAATATAAATGTGGCAATGGCAGTGCCATGTTTTATCTCAAGTAATGTTTTTTTCTATTTTTATAAAAGCTACTTAAATGGCCTAATTTAAAGCTGCAGTCTCTAGTTTTTCCTTTTTGTTTTCCTTTCTGTTCGAAATCTGCACTTGGAATTATCAACTTTAGGTGGGTTGTGCCTCGGCACGGCACTGTGCGGATGAATCCAATGTTTTGAGGAGAATGTGCGGCTGTCAGTCACCGCGCGGTGTGGAGACTGTCATTCAGAATCACAGATTCTACTTTTTGGAAGTATGGCCAACATAAGAATTTTCACTGGAAAATGTTATCTGAACAAGTAACATCCACTTTTGTTCTGACCAACTAAGAGAAAAAAGCATTGCAGTAAATCCCGCTGATTAAATCTAATGATCGCTTATCATATCACGTCAAACCGTGCAAATTATACTTTGTTCTCAAACTGTTAATGTTAACAACTGTTAACAACACCAGCATTGCGTGACTACATTTAATGCCCGTCAGATATTTATCCTTGTTTTCGCATGGGCCCGGTTGCAGTCTCTTTTTTTTCTTGAGCCACTCCGAAGTCCAATAGTGATTGTCGTTTAAACCTTTTTGGATCCACCATCAAATTAATACGTTTAATTATATCAAGTGCTGTGAGAAAAGGCTATAAATCTCCACCTCCAATATCCTCGGAGGCAATATAGCCTACTAGCCGAGACACCTTCTTTATGTGTACAGATGTTACGTAATGACGCAAAGACATGCTCGAATTTGAGGCGGTATTAACATAAATAATCGGATGTGCCAATACGCATAGTGACATGTGCCGTTGGCTTCTGTGCGTCAGATGCCATGTCACTATGCGTATTGGCACATCCGATGGCACATCCGGTCTTCATTGGCATGTGCCAGTGGATAGTGACATTATCGCGACACACTTGGCTGACACCGAGTCACGGAACATGTCACCGTATGTTGTGGCACCTCCAGTAGTGACTGAGAGATTAATCGAGCACCTATACTGACGTAATTGTGACACAAAATCCTAAATAAATAGCCTAATTTTGTGATATTTTTAAATATGAATTAAACGCATTGAAGTCAGTAATATTTTTTAACGTGTTATTTATGTCATGTCTGCATTTGATTGGTATGTGCCACTGAATGTTTTGTAATACCAGTGCAACTTTGTTGTTTATCTCGCAAAGTCACAAACTGCCCATTCTAGGAAAGACACGAAATAAATCTATTATGGGTCACTACGAATAACGTTGTGTCTGTTACTGTAACTGTGCGTTCACACCGCCGCTGACGAGAGCGTCAAAGTGGCTGGAAGTCATTCATTTTCAATGAGAGCCGGCGGCGAGCTCCGGCGAGGACGGCGCGGCACATCTTGGACGGCGAGAGCGGTGAGGAGAGTTGAAATCAGGTCAACTTTATGGTAATGAGCTATGACGCAGTTCGGCAGCAACCAATCGGAATGTAGAAGTGCTCCATTTGACAGGATTCCAGAGAACGCAGTCCTGTAAACTTTGGTTCCGACCACATTAGTTCCCAAGCAAAATAGAGGAGAGGTTGATCATTTGAATTTGATAAGAAGGCGCGCAACACTATTTATAGGCAAGATTTTCGCGCTAGAACACTTGGTTTTTAGCGGGAATGCAAATTAGAATAGCACTTAACCATGAACACAAAAGCCACACCACACAAATGGCTTTTAATTGGTTTATTTTGTTAGCAAACATGTCACTTTAATTGTTAAGTTCTTTCCATCAATCAATTTTCTGCAAAAATAACGTTTGACATGCTTGTTTGCTTTGCGGCCCCTTTAAATAAAGTTTTAAAAAAAGACCAAGCATTCAATCTACGTCAGAGCATCAGAGCGTCCACGAATTTTTCCACGGCGTCGCTGACAGGGCGGCACTGGTATTACAAAACATTCAGTGGCACATACCAATCAAATACAGACATTACATAAATAACACGTTTTTGAAAATATTACTGACTTTAATGGGTTTAATTAATATTTGCAGGGTAACTCAACCCCTGGTCAGAGCCTGATTCCACCCACTGGCAATATTTGAAAAATTGCTGGAAAAAGTGGGCAGAGCCCAGACTAGGGGGGGCGTGCACCTGAGAACCAGGTCTCTCTGTAGGCAAGGGCGTGGTGAGCTGGTGCTTGCTTACGTCACGCAGGACCACAACATCCAATAGGAACATTCAACTGCAGTAGCCACCGTTCAACCTGAAGAGGGCAGCACTCAGACGTTTTTACACCATATATTGTAGAATTAAAACACTTTATACCCAAATGTCAAAAAATGTACTCGAATCAATGAACAGCATTAATAAAGCCCCAGTCTTACAGATCATTAACTAAAAAAAAGTTGTTTTAGGGTTTTGTTACCCTTTAAAAATATCACAAAATTAGGCTATTTATTTAGGATTTTGTGTCACAATTACATCAGTATAGGTGCTCGATTAATCTGTCAGTCACTACTGGAGGTTTCACAACATACGGTGACATGTTCCGCGACTCGGTGTCAGTCAGGTGTCATGTCAGTGTGTCACGATAATGTCAGTGACACGTCACATGCCAATATGCATAGTGACGTGTCAGATGCCATGTCACTTAATGTTAATACCGCTACTGGAGAATTTCCCGTGGAAATCCATTCAGTTATGTTTGTTGCAACGATGAATATCTTCAGGAACTAATGTAGATTTATAACGCTTTCCAAGGTTCTTATATCCCTCCACTTTGTTTACCTGAGTCCCATTAATAATCACAGGTTGCAAGTGCTCTCTTACTGAATTTGTCATCTCCAGTCACTGAAGGGTAATATCTTAACACTTAAGCCATACCAGAATATTTATATGCTAAAAAATAAATATGCTTGTCAATAAATTAGTATGCCACTTTGCCAATTCATCTAGCAATAAACTCATGAATATATGTGATGCATCTCACATTATGACTAATGTGAAAGCAAAAGGGCCACAATGAACAAACATTGTGTGAGTCATCAGAAAGTTTAAAGAAATTATGTGACATGGTATCAGACCCGTCGCTATGGGCGGGCCATAGGGGGCCGGGCCCGCCCCAAAAAATGCTTGTGCCCCCCCACTTGAGGCACAGATCATTTAATTTTAATATTATCATAGTTGCTAATTTTGTGTTGCATTCTTTATCATTAAAACGTTAAAAATATAAAGAAACAATGGTGTGATTTTGTTTGCTTGGTGGGAATCTACACTGCAACAGCCTATCACGGCCTTACTAAAAATAACGTTAGGCTACGTATGTGACGTTCAACTAAGCCGCTCAACCAGGCACGTGCAGAGGGGGGGGCTTTGGGTGCTCGAGCACCTGCCCTTTTGCCCCTTGGTGCCCAAAGTGCCCTTTTGTCAAGGCAAAATTTCCTCTCCTTTTTTTGTGATTAAAGGCCCTTTTGTGGATGCCTGCCCAATCTAACTATTAGTAAAATTAATGAATAATAATTTAGCCGTAAATAAAATGACCCACATGATGACCTTTTACCTGACGAACTCATCCGGGATGGGATATTTTTTTTCACAGGATGGTAGGGGAAGACTCATGAGTATTCATTAGGGAACTCATGCCTGATTGGTCTGATGACCTGCCCCCTAACCCCGCCCCTAAACCTACCCGTCACTGGGGATCTGATGACCTACCCCTAACCCCACCCCTAAACCTACCAGTCACTGGGGTTAAGACCAATCAGGGATGAGTTCCCTAATGAATATTCATCATGAGTCTTCCCCTACCATCCTGTGAAAAAAAATCGCCTCCGGGACGATTCCTCACGCTGCACGCGCATTTTGTAATTTCGCGCGGCTACGCGCACTACCAGAGGATATCTTCAACTCTGCGGCTGCTGGTAAGATGTGTTTTATTCTCAGCGAAGTTATTTTGATGTTTGTTTACTTATTATTATTATTTTACAAGAACGACGTGAAGAGCATGCTGAGATGTTGTTTATATTGCTGTGTGTAGGCTGTAGAAGTAACGTTAGCTTACTGTTTGAGGGAGAAAAGTTTCACGGGCGTCGAGGGGTCTGGTCTTTTTATGTTATTTGAATAAAAACTATTATTTTTACTTTTAAACTATTATTATTATTATTATTATTACAGTATTTATTTAAAAAACGTATAGTGCCATAAAAAATGTTATCACAAATCTGGTAAGAGTATAGGCTTATTATCACATAGGCTTACCAATATCTTATGTTTTGTGTGCAGAAGCCTCTGTGAACATCTCCCCTAGTACTATTATATACTATTATTATATTATTATTATAGCAGCCTGGGCAGAATCTGCAGCTTTACAGCAGGTCAGTGAGCCAGTGAAGGTTCCAAACACTGTCAGCAATCTTTACACCTTGTCATGGTCACATGAAAATGATTTAATCAGCTAATATATCTCTATATGTTTGTTTTAATGTCTCCAGTCTCAGATCAGCTCCAGCAGTATCAGCAGCAGCAGCAGCAGTAACAATAACACCAAAGGCAGCAAACTCACTTAAGGACTTTAGTAAGAATGTACCAGAACAGGTATCACATTAATGTTAAAAATCTTGTAAAGTATTAATTGCTGTTTCTGTTTGCTTTGTTTTTATTTTCATTGTATAAATGTAACTCTTGTATTTTTGTAAATCAGTTTTTTCCATGAAAATAGCCATAGATGCTGATATGGCATTAAATAAAACTATACTGTACGAAACATGGGCCACGTTGATTTTTTTTCCTACACAGTTTACTATAACAGCTGTTCTTTATTATTCTGTATAAGAAAAAGCCATCAGGTTGGGACAACTTAAGATACTTCAGTTTCTAATCCCAGAGTTATTAATAGGTGCACACTGCACATTAATTATTTTTTTAACTTTTAAACTTAAAATTTGTCTTTTCTGTTCTGTTTCTTTTTCAAAACTGCATCAATGCATTTGCTACTGTATTGATACAGAATCAGCCATATTGATATATTACTGTATTGATATTTTGAGCACAGCCCTATTTAAAGCCTTGTTCCGCATGTGCTCCCTTTTATACTTTGAGCACCTGCCCCTCCAGAGGTCTCTGCACGGCCCTGCGCTCAACAGTTACCGCGCTTTTTTGAAAGCTGTTTCAAAACGAGGTTTCCCCGGCTTACTCGCTTCAGTTCAGGGGCGTGTCTAGGGGAGGCTGGGGGAGGCAGTGCCTCCCCTAGGATAAGCCCTGCCTCCCCTGAGAAATTATCTGTCCATCTGATGATAAATTAAGATAAAAGTGGATTGTTTTGTGCATATTTTCCCATCGCTAGCGGAAGGGTCTGACCCAACAAAAATCCAGTTTGGCGCTGTTTGACAGTGTGCGCGTGCTTCGGACGTATACGCACTCAGAAAAAGTGCATAATAATGTGAGAACAGAACGCCAATGAAATGTTTACCTGTCAAAGCTTTAAAGCACGAGCAAATAATGAACTTTTGTGATTGCGAATAAGTGCAGTGTCCTGTGAGTTTAACTCTACCGCTGCATTAAAGGTGCAATGTGTAAAAGTTCTGAGTATCTATTAACAGAAATGCAATATGACATCCATAACTATGTTTTCAGTGGTGTATAAAGAACTTACTTAATAAACCGTAATGTTTTTATTACCTTAGAATGAGACATTTATATCTACATAACCGCGGGCACCCCCTTCTATGAAGGTCGACATATTGTGACGTCATGTTTCTACCGTAGCCGAACGCGAACAAACAGCGCTACAGAGCGCGTTTCGTCACTACCTTGAAAGAGAAGCAGCAGAAAGCTAGAAGCTAGCCATAAACACCGTGAGTAGTGACTTTTCCCTTGTCAGTGGTGTAAAATATGTAGTTGGATTGTTTCATTTAACTTAGTTCTTCTCCCTCGCCGTGTTATGGCTTTGCTATGTGGGGATAAATGAGCTGGTTACGTTCGTGAGACAGCTGATTTTAGTACTCTTGTCATTGACCGTAAAACAGTAACGTTACAGGAATCACCAACCCGTCGATTGCGGTCGACAAGTCGATCTTAGAAGCATTTTAAGTCGATCACGAAGAGTTTTCAAAAACAGAGAAAAAAAGCCTATTACTGTTACAATCATGCCATGTTTGCCGCCCGCACCTTTGGGCTCATGCGGACGCGTCGAGTTTAAACAAGGCTTTACGCTTTAACCAGCTCAGCCACAGTAACAGCTCATATTTAGCCAGCTAAACTTTTACTACCCTGTTAGAAAAAATATATAGTTGTATATATATATATATATATATATATATATATATATATATATAGTTTCATGTGGTTCTTCTCCCTCACTGTATTGTGGGTTTGCTATGTGGGGGGAAATGTGCTGGTTACGTTTGTGAGACAATCAGCTGATTACTATTATTATATTATATATTAAGACCCTTGATCCTCACCTGACAGAAACAGTGACAATGTTACACACTCTTGGCTTACTCTATTCTCTGCTGTCTCAGACGACGATATGTTTGTCCCATGTTAGACACCGTAGCTTCTTCGAAAGGGAGGGGTGAGCAGTGGGCTGAGCCCTCAGTGCAACTCGCAGCCGAACCGCTAGATGTCGCTAAAAATCACACACTGCACCTTTAACATGTGATGTGAATGTACGTTGAGTATTGGGACTGCAGCTGATAGAATGTGCGCTGTAGCACGATACTATCATATTATACTATATCATATTTTAGTTTCCATGCGCTTAATGTGTTTCCACAACAATGTTAGTGAGTAAATCTACTGAAATGGCCAAATGATGAATGAGAGAAAGCCGTGTGCAGTGCGTATGCTATATATAGAATATATTTAGTTGCTCAAGCAAGTGGTAAAATATTTAACCATGTATTTATTAAAATCGGATTCGCAAACATTTTAAATTAAAACTTAAAATTGACAAAAACAGCAGACTCATACCTTTTCTTTTGCATTTAAATTTTAATACAATAAATCCTGCATTTCACAAAGAACTTGTTTTTCCACCTCCACGAATGAGACTAGTATCGTTCATTATGTCGCCTTGTTGAGGTAAATTGTAGTCTTCCTTGCTCTACCCCGGTCTTAAAGTAAAAAGATGACTGTGAAAAATATAAGTATGCAATTAAATACATTTATCTAAGTCTATTTTGACTATAGATCTCAAAACTCCTCCAGTAGCCCCTTAAATAAAAAACCAACAGTCCTAACCAGAACGTTCATTAAAAAATTTTTAACCTATTGCTTTTCTATTGGCCGTTATTGGGTGTGTGTCAGTCTGCTGCCGGATCACTTTAACAACCAGAGAGCGCAGCAGTCACAGTCACTCTGCACACAGACGATATAGATTTTGAATCTGTTGGCAGCTCGTGTTAAAAGTCTCACTGATCACAACTTTGTTCTTTTCTCATTTAATGCTAGTGTGTACTTATAAGCTTTTCCTGAAATTCTTGTGGTTGAACATTTAAGTTTTGTGTGCACTTTTTTTGTCATTTTAGCAGGCTATTAATTTGTTGGGTAGCTCAGGCTGCTTAGCTAGCTGCTAGTCACTCACTTAAGTTGCTAGTCTCTAGTCACTGAAGTTGGCACTGACTGACTGAAGTCAATGAAGTAGGCTTTTGGATTTAATAATTAGACCAGTTTTTATTAAACATAAAAAATGCATAAGTGGCTCATTAAAAAACAGGCACCTTGTCCTTCGCCCTCCATACAAGCTCTCTGTTGAGCTCAGCTCACCTGCTAGCAACAGTGAACATGCTGCCTTTGACAAGCCCAGTACCTCTGCTTCCGACACCGAGCAGAGCCTTGTTGCATCCACAACGGTAAATCCTCCAAACGCATGTCCTCCACAAAATCCACATGCACCATCCTCCAGCTCTGCATCTGTGTCGGAGCCAGCAACATTCTGCCCTCCCCAAAACAGACAATCCTCCTCCAGCTCTAGCGTGTCTGTTCCCCCTGACTTAGATTTGTATAGCCCATCCCAGCCCAAGCTAAGTAGCTATCCTAAGCGCCCATTTGGACAGGCTCTCAGGTGTTTCAATGCGGGCTGGTATCAGTCTCGACCATGGCTCGAATATTCTCTCTTACGTGATGCCAGCTTTTGCTTTCCCTGCCGTAAATTTAGTGTCTCCAATTCAGAAAGAGATGACGCATTCACAAAAGTAGGCTACACCAATTGGAAAAAAGCGCTGATAAAAAACAGTGGTTTTCAGAAACATGCCTCCGGCACTGCGCATGTCAGAGCCATGTCTGCGTGGCAGGAATACCAGTGCCGGACAGAGACCGATAATACCATTGTTCACCAGCTTGGTCAAACTCACATAGAAAAAAACAGATATTATGTAAAAAGTATTGGGGAAGTTATTCAGTTTCTGGCGGTTAATGAACTTGCTCTACGTGGGCACCATCACGGGGGTGGGGATGGGGAAGGTCTTTTAATTCGGCTATTTGATTACACCCTCCAAAAAGACCCTAAACTCGCAGAGATTGCAAAAAGCATTCCCGAAAACGCGAAATACATGTCCAATTTGATTCAGAACGAGATCATTCAAACTCTTGCCAAAATGGTACTAAAAGACATTCAGACCAAATATGAGGAGGCCGACTCTCCTGGCCTATGTATTAAAAGTGATGGTACCAGGGATCGGTGTAACATTGAGAATTTGTCAGTCATCATTAGATTTGTCCGCAACTCAATCCCAGAGGAACACCTAATCAGCCTCATTGAATTGAATCAGCTTGATGCTGAGTATGTGTGTGACCAAATTCTGTCTAATCTGTCTGACCTGGGTTACAATGGTGACAATTTAGTGTCTCAGTGTTATGATGGTGCTTCTGTCATGTCAGGAGTGAGGGGCGGTGTGCAGGCTTTGCTGCAAAACAAAGTTGGTAAAGATATCCCATATGTGCACTGCTACAACCACCAACTCCATTTGGCAGTGGTACATGCAATGCATGCAGAACCTGTGGCAAAGAAGTTCTTTGACTGGTCCAGTTCACTAAACACATTTTGTCACAGACATTATGTTGCAAATAGATACAGTACACCCACACTGAAAAGACTATTAGAAATTCGCTGGACCAGTCATTATGATGTCACCAAGTCTATTGTTCACAATGAGGATGTCATCAGGAGGCTTCTGTCTGAGATAGCAGAGGATGACAGTGCTCCATTTGACATTAACACAGAGGCATGTGGTCTTTTGACCCAGCTTAACAGACAGAACTTCTTTGACACTGGCAAATTTCTTCTGCATGTGCTTGGTGCACTGAAGCCAGCCAATTCAATTCTGCAGTCCCAAACAGTGGATTTGTGCACTGCAGGGGAAGTGGTGACAGCTTCCCTGGGCACACTGAAGGAGATGCGATGCGACTCATTCTGGGAGGAGCATTTCTCTCAGTGTGGAAGTAGGCCTACCAACCCACCTAGAAGAAGACGGATAGTTAATTCACAACTTGTCAGTAGTGTTATCTTGTCTACAATAGGGCATGGTGGTGACTCTGATGACCAAACTGCTTCTAATCAGACTTAGTTAATCTAATCAGACCTCCAAAAGGGCTATGTTCAACATCCTTGATAGGGCTATTGTGGAGATGGAGACGAGATTCTCTCAGAGAAATGTTGATTTAATGAGGGCAACATCATTTCTCCTACCAAAATCAGCGTCTTTCCTTGACCCTTCTCTCCTGAAGCCACTTCAAGTGCTTGCAGGCACAGAGCAAAATAGTATGACCTTGCAAAATGAAATTGCTGTGGCAAAAGCAATGTTGCTCAATAAACTGTCCACTGATGCTAACCTCTCTGAAGTATGCAAGTGCATTCAGCAGTACAAAGAGGCCTTCCCCATTTTGCATAAGCTGTATGTCACAGCACTCATCATAGGTGTGTCCTCAGCTGCATGTGAAAGTTCTTTTTCTACCTTGAGCCGCATTCTCACCCCTCTCCGAAGATCAATGCTGCATTCAAGGAAGAGAGATTTGGTCATTTTGGCACACGAAAAGAAAATAACAAAAGGTCTGGACATGAATCGATTTGTTTCTGAATTTGCCAAGACTAGCCGCAGACTGGTCCTAGATAGGATACACTGGATGTATCAGGGACCTGATTAAATCCATGAATAAGTACCACTAATAAAAAATAATAATAAATAAATATATATATATATATATACAAAAAAAAGTTATGTTGCCTCTGCTAATCATATCATAATTTCAATTCTTATAGTTTCACAAAAAATAGCTTTTATTTCAACTCTCTAGGTCTCCTGACCCCTGCATGTAGCCTAATATGTTTCCTTTTATCTAGGCCTACATTTTTACATTTATTCATTTAGCAGACACTTTTATCCAAAGCCACCAGAGAATAACATTCAAATACTGTTCTCATACTGTTCAAATGAGCATATCAAAATTGTTTACCTGGGGCCGCATTCACAAAGAATCTTATAAGAGGCTACAAGTAGCTCCTAACTGGCGAAACTCCTAAAAATAATGGACGTGTGACTCATAACTTTAGACTCCTAATGTGTTTTACTAAGAGTACTTCACGAAACATTTAAGCCCTAAAAGTAGCACCTACGTCTGGGACAGTTTAGAAGAAGAAACAAATTAATTTACCTCTTGTCTACAAACGTGACTTCAGATTCATTTAAAAAACTCTCATCCTTCTCGGTAGCCTACTCGTGTAGCACGTCTTCTCACAAGCAAACACAGGCAATCACCGTGATCTGATATATATGAATCTGTCAATAATAATAATATCATCATCATATTATTAATGTTGACCTGGTTTGATTAACTTTTATGTGATAGCCCTATAGTCTAATAGGGGCCCTGTGCCTATCTCTGGGTTCCTGGCTTAGAAAACGATCTGCACTAAAACAGATTGTGTGTAGTATAGCTTAATTTTGCGCCGATTTTTTCAATTGTTTATGTTGCCCCCCTCAAACATGACATCCTGGTACCCCCTCTGCTTCAGTTCCTTCCGAGTGGAAGGATACTTCGATGAGGAGGTTCTGCTCGGAGAAACGCCGCCTCCCGCTGTACTGACAGGATGGAGAGTGGACAGCGCTGCCTCCACTCAAAGTACCGGTAGATTCAAAGTCTCCGTGCGAGTGTATGTGCGTGCGTGTGTGTGTCTCATGGCAATGCATATCTCTCAATGTTTGAGAGATGCTTCTGGTGTTACATCTAATATGTTGTATAGTCAAGTGTTTTATGGATATTCATAACATTGCTTCTATGTAATGTGGTGTAGGCTATAGGCGACCTGGTCATATTGCTGTTGGTCATATGTTTAAAGTGATGATTACGTGCTGCGCGACTAGAGTTGATTATTATAAATATACGTACTGTAGGCTAATAATAATTGTGCCCCCCCATGCATTTCATATGCCCCCCTTAAGACTGAAGTCTGGCGACGGGTCTGCATGGTATAAACATGTTATGCCACATAAGAGCCTTGTACCCCTTTATCCTGACCTTGAAGCACAAACACTATTTATCCTGCCTCACAGTAGGACACAGGAGAACATTTATTTTTGCTGATATATGTTTTCATTGCTGTATAATTTAGGAATAACAACAGGATATTTTTCACTAGAATAACCATTGATATAACCATGAATAACCATTTTGTGTAGCATACTGAAAAGCATCATAAATGTGGGAGGCTCTACAGTAATACATGTCCATTTATTCATTGACACTGTCAGGAACTGGCAGTAAAAGAAAATCAGTACTGTAGTTTACAGAAATTAGTGATTTTTTTATTTATTAATGATATTAAAGAATAATCATATGTTCAATAAAATAAAAACATGCGTTTCCATATTCACTGGATCATCAGACACTATTTCTTAAGGATTATGGAACTGTAGTTCTTCACTATTGCTCACTAAACCCCTTATTCCAGTTAGTTCAACTCCAATATCACCGAAGATGTTGAGGAGCCAGTTGACATTCTAGAGCACGCCAACAAACAGAACAATGTTTTTAAAAACACAACAGAAAAATAGCTTACTTGTAGCTGTCGGTCCATTAAACAATGAAAATCGACACTTCATTTTTAAATAAAATTCAAATACCACACAGACAAATTATGTATTATAAAATGTTTTTAATTCTCAAACCATCAAACAACCACAATTAACAGAAGTAAAAAAGGACTCCCCACCAATCCCCTGGAACAATAAAATAAAAATACACAAAATGGAAAAGAGGCTTTTAGGGCATGATCATATGAAAATAAAATGGGCGGTTCTCTCTTCCGCTGTCACAGAAACTACACTGAGACACAGATACGGAGAGCTGGACAACCACAACCATTCACTTCAGCACACATCTAGCTCATCTGGACTGCTCAACTAGATAGAGATAGAGAGAGAGAGAGAGAGAAAAAATAAGCATTAGGAGTAGGGATGTCAATTCACATAAATTCTCATAATCAATCATGGTTTATACTAACGATCAATTAATTGTTAACCTCTTAAAAATTGAAAGTGGGTGCGCAACCAAGTTATCACGTAACTTAACCACTTGCTTAACTAACACAAAATGGGTGTCGTTTTAAAGCTTAGAAGCTTGGCTTTACAGTGAATATGACCATGACAACAAGTGCTTTTAAATTTGCTGACTTTTTTCAGCATGAAAAATTTAAAATGACTGCTTTACATGAAAATTTGATATGTAAAATTTTGTTCACAACAAATAAACCGGTCACATATCGTTGAAAATATCGTTGGATTGAACAAGCTCTTCTCTTTATGCTCTGCTATAAACTTATTGCTTAGAGCTAGGCTTGCCAGTGACTCTTTAAATCCCAAAATTCTGCATCTGGGATACGCAAAAGCACTTGTCGCTATGCATTGGAGCCTTTTATATTATGATAGTTTTGCACAAAAACATACAGCAAATTAATTTGTTCTATTATATCTATTGTGTTTGTAAGCCAATTAAAGACACACGGATGCAAAAAGCCAAAACGTTTGTTAACTTTATCTCCTGTTTACAATAAGATATTTTTAGAGTGCAGACCTTTTTTGCATTTTTGGATTGATACATAGGTCATTGATACATACTAGGAGAGTGTTGATTACAGTATCTTTGGAATGTGCTGCACAATTTTTTTTTTTTTATTGGCCTTCACTCCAGTGTGTATATATTTTTGTAGTACTGTACAATCATGAATGTATACTGCCCTACAAAGGCAAAAGATCTTAACTCGCTAGAGTGTGGAACTGAGAAAAATGACTTTAAAGATTTTTAGTTGTCCCGCCAAATAAATTATAGGTAGGACACTGAAAATCGGGCAATTAGATGTTCAAGTAACGAAAATGATCTACATAAAAAAATCTTGAGCTCAAACTTGACTTTTGACCAATATTTTAAATTTACTGTACTCTGCCTTTGTATTGTCAGCAAAAAGTGAGAAGTCATGCCAAGGCAAAAGGCATAACTTCCACATTATCAATATTTGGTTGCTGATCACTATTAACAAAATCATTATAGCAACACCTGTATAAAATCTAGTGATCATGGTATTTATTTTGTATGATTTACAATTATAGCCATCTACTTATTGCTATTCTGTGCTTTGGTTGCATTCTGGTGGCCCTATTAATAGCCTACATTAGACATGACAAAATACCTCCATACGGGTAAAGAGTATTTTCAAGTGGTACCGAGTGGCATAAGACTTGCTAAACATGCGTTCAAAATGATCACGATAAAACAGATCCTCGCGCACATTCGACCCGGAGTCTGGTTTATAGCAGTGGATCTGAAAGACGCATACTTTCACAGGCGCTTACCGAGATTCGTGTTCGAAGGTGTCACGCTCCTCGTCCGTTCACGGAAAGTAGCCTACGCAGTGCTTTCCCCCTTGAGACTCAGTAGGGAGCGCGTTCTGGACTACCTAGACGACTAATGCATTTATAGCACAACCTTCTGTGTTCCGCTTCTTTTCAGTATGCGGTGGTTTCAGCTGCCTGCCCTATTATTGTACTTGTGCACTTCGCTCGTCCCACGGATTTATTCCGGACGCTGTGATTGTATGTATAACCTGCTTGTAAAAGCTAGTCTGATGTTGTATGCACTAACACTTCTTGCTTCCTTATGTTGTATGCACCAATATACCCTTGTTGTTTAATTATTATCACTCCCTGTGATATATTAGTCCCGCGTCGGCTCGACCGTGTTAAGGGTGGTGCTGAAGGCGCCGGCGAAGTTTTGGCACTCTGCCAGCTAGGTGCATGATTGTTTCAACCAGGTCCGGTATCCGAACTGGGTGAGGCGGGGCTTTAGTTCTTTGTTGTATTCACCTGCTACGACATGTGTAACATTTTTCTGTCATCTCTGGATATATCCTTCGCTATCGTTATCGCACGTTTGTCGATGCGGGTTCAGACCATACTAAATGTCCCGCATTCGTGCAGGACAAAGCTCTGAGGACATCAGAAGACAGGGACTGATGGCAGCTGTACAAAGTAGCTACACAGGCTACATCGTAATGTAAATTTTAATGGAGAGTAAAACAAAGGCAGACCACCGTATAATCTGGTAGGTAGCATTATTTGATAGAACGCCGGCACCGTAACTTCATATTGACGCGCGGCTAAACAAAGGCAGAGTACTGTAACTGAAGCGTGAGCGTTCCAAAACAAAGCCAAAGAGACGTAACTGATGTTACGGTGTTCTGCCTTGGTTTCTCATGGGCTTTTGGAAGTTACGGTTAAGACAACCCATTCTTTTCTCGAAAAAACAACGGATTTGACTCAAGATACTTATCCACATGATAAAGGAGGTCTTGAATGTGCCAAAAATATAAATAACTCATTTTCGACCAAAAACGAAGTTACAGTCTTTAGCCTTTGCACGGCAGTATAGTTTAACATCAAGAATGTTGACTCTTGTAATGCATAGTAATTGAATATTTTTATATTAAGATTTTGCCAGATGTAGCAGTAAGGGGTCTACACTCACATTCACTTAAGGTGCACTGTGTAATTTTTAGTGGCATCTACAGACCTGCCAACCTTGACATTATTTTTTGAGTACTATGGGGGGGGGGGGGGCTGGGGTAAAAAAATTATTCATTATTAATATTGCATTGTATATAATGTGTGCTGGTCAATAGTCTAAAATTAAGAAACCCCTAGAAAACAGTAAATAAAAAATCACTAACATCGGAACGTTGTACATGTAAGATAGGCTACATAATTTATTATTCCAATATCCAAATATGATACTAAATCTCACAGGAAAAAAATGCTTTTATTTGAGACGTGGTGTCTTTGCATTTGTACATTTTAAACAGGACACGCATTGGCTAAATAAACGTTAGCCAATACAAACATATTTATAGAAAATAGTTGACAATGAATAGACAGGAGTCCAATAATAGCAAAACGAACCACTTATTCTAAAGAGAATATCAAGTAGACAATAAGTTAGACGAATCCGACATATACTGAGGGCTGTGTTGACAGTAAAACGTCCGTCATTTAACGAATTTAAAAAACACGGATGGATCAAACAAAATGGTTTCTGACATTTTGTCAGAAAAAAACACAACCAAGAACAAAATTTAAACTTAGCCCGTCAATTTTCATTTTACAATCATCTTCTCTCTCTGCGTGCGCGCGTCAGTGTTTGTGAGAGAGCTCGCGCAGCACTGATACAACGTACTTTTTAATCCATAAGTAACTAACGCGCTAGTTTTCATACAAAATAAATATGTAACATTGGTTTAGTTATTATTAACGCAATAACGTAACACATGCAGGCTACGTTTCTCAACACTGAGAATGAATAAATAAACGCCTGTTTCTCCAGACTCGCGTTTTATCAGTAATCCACAAATCACAGAACTGTCATAATCACTAAGCCATAGCGATTTAAATTGTATTCAGATTTACTGTTAAGCATTACTTAAGCATTTTATAATTTGCATGGATGAATGATGTTTTCCTCTTATCTGAGTGACCATGATGAATTACGGAGTATTTTAAGATAATACATGCGATTGCGATCACTCATGTGATCATCGAATCCAGATTTAGTTAACTCAATACAATATTTCAACTTTCCACATCCACCCCAGCCCGTTTACCTTCAGGAGTCAGAAGTACTGTGACTACTGTACTGTCCTCGTTGACGAACTCAGTCAGACGGCGGAAGAGGGATCGAGCAGGATTACTTTATTGCTGTCGATTTTCATTCTCTTTTTAATGATAAGTCTTACGCATCTGTCAATCTTCCTCCCTTGCTATTTGGGGAATGAACTCAGCGCTATGATTGGTCGAACTCTTCTTCTTTTGCTCTTGCTTGATTTGAGGACTGCGCGTGCACAGAGGCGCGTCACCAGGTTTTTGCGTAGTTTAGAGTGACAAATCGTACCAGCGTACTTTGAGGTCAAAACGCGTATCCCCTACGCAAAATGCGTACATGTTGGCAGGTCTGCATCTAGTGGTGAGGTTGCGAACTGCAACCAGCAGAAGTTACGGTAGCCGACAGGAAAAGATGTCGTCTGAGACAGCAGAGAGTAGCCAGTTCAGCAATGCGGTTTCTTTACAAAGATAAATAAGAAATTAGGTTTACTTGATTATTCAGTAAAACGATATGCTATTGCAAATATTATTGTTACTTGTTCATCATTGTGTCAGTGTTTTATTCACTGACTTTAGTTAACTTCTTTGCTCGAAGAACAAAGGGACTAAACGCATTTGTCCATTCAGGGGTCGCTGTAGAAACATGTCGGCGCATTTCAATGTAAGGGGACCCGCGGTGTATGTAGAAATTGTAGATAATGTAGTTTTATTAAAGTTTGAGAGGAAAATGTTCAAATGATTCATCCAATCAGAATGAGAGGACGCCTATAACTACGTAACCTACTCACCCATGTTCCTTGACAATTTTTTCTGCATCCCTCCACCACCCCGTCTCCTCAAACTAGCCTGATTACTATCCCAACCAGAGATCCAAGGGGAGTATTCTGGGTTCGGGCCTCCACCCCCTTTTTAAATTATATATATATATATATATATATATATATATATATATATATATATATATATATATATATATATATATAAAAACATTTTAAGCCTATTTTTTCCCCAGTTTTCTCCATTTATAATGAAGCAGTGTGTAGTTCACAAGTTAATGAGGTATAGATCTCGCTTAAAAAAAACTAAAAAACTATTAGTTTTGGATTAGCAGATACTCAAGGTATTATCAGGCCATCTCCATCTTAAACGCACAAAAAGATCAACATAACTAGAACATTTAAATGCACATTTCTTTTGCTGATTTCTTACTGTAGGTGGAGATGTCGATTTCCTCAGGCAACTCCGCAACGTTGACTTCAAAACGGTCCTGCACATCATTCAGGATCTTTGCATCAGTCTCATCTGATACAAAGGTGACAGCCAATCCTTTGGTGCCAAACCTACCAGCACGAGCAACCTAAAAGATAGAATAAGTTTAACATTCTTAAGTTGTCCATGTTTCCAAGGCCCAGTCCTAGTTTTAATCTTGAGGCAGTTATTACACTTCTAGTATTGATGAAAAGTAGAATGCTACAGCCCATGATGCATAAATACCCTGTGTAGGTATGTGTCTGAGTCCTCAGGCATGTCATAGTTGAAAACTATATTAACACGCTCAATATCCATCCCACGGCCAAAAAGATTAGTAGCCACCAGGATCCGCCGTTGAAAATCTTTAAACTGTTGATACCGAGACAATCTGCAGGGGAGAGAATGAGAAATGATTTCAGAATTTGCATTTCTCACCCAACCATTGCAATATCATGGGATCAGCAAGTGTCTTACCTTTCTTCCTGATCCATTCCCCTGTGGATCGCAATGGCTGGAAAATTCTGTTCCACCAGCAGCTGAGACAGAGCCACACAGCGTGGAACTGACTTGACAAATATCACGACCTATTACATCCAAACAAACCGTATGAGTTGACAAGGGCCCACTTTCAAAGCAAATGACAGTAAAAACGTGATGAAATGACAGTCACCTGGTTGAACTCAAGAACGTCAAGAAGGTCAAACAGTTTGCGGTTCTTTTCACTGTCTTTCAGTTTGACATAGTATTGCTGAAGACCATGCAGCGTAAGCTTAGTCTCATCATCAACAAACACCTCCATTGGCTGTAAGAAGAGAAGAACCTTTACATTTCTGAACACCTTGGATCAAACGTGTCTGATTAGAGTTTGAGGACCGTGGGTACATCCATAGACAAAACTGCACAACCCTAATTAAAATTGAAAAATAAAACGCATTTATAAGAAAAGGATGACTCACGTCTTGCATGAATTTGCGACAGACCGGTCTGATCTCTTTGCTTAATGTGGCACTGAACATCATGCACTGCTTCTCGTGAGGCGTCAGTCTGAAGATATCCTGGACATCCCGTCTCATATCTAATACACAATCACACACAGTTAGACCTCTGGTGAATGGGAAAACATCCACCTCCATACAGCAGCCCATGCAATAAATAAAAATAAAAACGCACCCAGCTGCTCCAGCATCTTGTCACATTCATCCAAAACAAAGTGTTTGACATTTTTGAGGTTCAAGGTCTTGTTGCGAATAAGTGCAAGGATCCTCCCTGGTGTTCCCACCACAATGTGAGGGCAGCTCTTCTTCAACACATCCTCATCCTTTTTTATGGACAAGCCACCGAAGAAGACTGCACACTTAACGTTGGACATGTACTTGGAGAAGCGCTCGTACTCTTTACTGATTTGGAAGGCCAGTTCACGTGTGTGGCACATAACCAACACAGAAACCTGCAGAGAAGACAATGACAAAATGGTGGTTTTAAAAAATTTAGTTGGCTTCGCCATCCATTACTACAACAAGAAATTATACTAGCTTTTAATCCAAGATAACAGTTTGCATAGACATAGACCCAGATGAAGAGGAGTTCTAGTCCACTGCTGTTTTTTTTCTTGCAAGTGGGAAGATTTAATGCTAAACCTAAAAAAAAATTATGAGATCAGAGAAATAAATAATTTATTGGAACAATGTTAGTCCGGCCAATCTTACACTGAGGCAAAAAGTTAAGCAAACTAGCTTACTTGCTTATGACAATGTGCCTCAACATTCCTTGACAATATATCTGTTTTTGAGATAGCAGTGCAATGAACACACACCTGCCCATCAACTGGCTCAATCTGCTGGAGTGTGGCAAGCACAAATACGGCAGTTTTTCCCATACCAGACTTTGCCTGGCACAGGATGTCCATGCCCAGGATGGCTTGTGGAATGCACTCATGCTGGACTAAGGGAAAGAAAAAAAAACAAATACATTAAGAAAAAAAAAGCACTTTAAAAAAGTTCTAACAAATGTAAAATAAATAAATTAAAAAGTAGCTTGAACAAAGATTATAAAGTAGGAGTCAGTTTTAAAAAAATGTGTGACCTGAACAAGAATACTCTGAAACAATTTACGTTGCACAATGTTGTACAAGTTCCCATCATGCATTGCAGCTTGAAAAAAAAATTAGGCAATGTAAAATTATCATTGCTGCTAGTTAACTTTCATTCAGTTCAGAGTTTATATTTTTACCAAATTAGCATTTGTTCAACACTTTTTTTATTTTTTTATTTGAGTGTTCAGGTATGTGAAACTTCAAATATTTTCCTAAAATGTGCCCAAATATCTGTAATAAGTTTGCTAGGGGTGCTCCAATTGATCGGCTACAGATCGCTAGGGCTGTCACTTTTGTGAAAAAATCCTGTTCGATTTTTGAGATATATGTGTTCATTGAATCGATTGTAAAAATCGATTTTTCCATGTCTAAAGACGTTTCCATTTTCAACACCAAATATTGGCAAATCCACGGACAACTAACAAGCATTAGGACGAACGTAAAGAGGGCGCTTGAGACGCGCACAAGTCAGCAATATTTCTGATGATTTATTGGCGTGAAGTTTTGTGCACAATGACAAACAGGAGTGCAACATTCAAGGATTGAAATTAACACCCGCCAAATTTGGATAAAAATGAACTTTGGCGGGTAACGCTGTCATATCACGAGCCAATTTGGCGTTTTTCTATGTTTACTCACTTTGCTGGGGAAGTTCGTGTAAGCCAAATCTGCGTGGATTTAGCGCAGATACGCAACTCGTGAGTCCTAATGATATATTAAATACAGCGTATTGCGCAGAATCTGCGCATTTCTGGCTTGCTTGAACACACGTCACTAAGCAACAAATAACGGCGCGCTTGTTCACTTGCACTGAAGTAATAGCGAATAAGCATTTGGTTAACAGAAAAGACATTGTTATTTTCCAACATCCTACATGTTCTGTGTACTGTATTGATCTGTCTACCTAAAACACATTTTTGGTAAAAAAAAATAAAATAAAGGCAGTTAAAATCGATTCCCTATTTTCGTTTTCGAAACTTGTGTTGGTTGGTCCGATCGATTGTGCAATCGATTTTCGAACGTAAAGTGACAGCCCTACCGATCGCTATTGGCTGATAATTGCTTTTAATGACTCGATCTGTGATCTCTCAATTTGCCAATCTAAGAAAACAATTTCATGTGGATTGAGTTCCGTGTGAATTTCTGTAATGCTGAAGGTGAGGTACAATTCTAACATATTTATTAAAGAACTTGACAAATCAGTAATTTGAAAACTTTCTGTGAGACATAACTTCTCAAACAGCATGAGTGAATCAGTGCCTTCTCAAAATGAACAAATGGCTTGACGTATCATCACTAAAGTTAACAATTTGCACATCTTTTTAAATCTTGCCAATTTAAACAAAGCGCAACACAAAGCCGCCTCACAAATAGCTTGCAAGTGCTAAATTGAGTTCTTTCTTTTTGTTGCTAATTGTGACAAAATGGGAATGCTCACCCAAAAATTAAAATTCTGTCATCATTTACTCACCCTCAAGTACTTACAAATCTATATAAATTTCTTTCTTCTGCTGAACATAAAAGATGATATTTTGAGGAGTATGGGTAACCAAACAGTTGATAGCCCACATTGACTTCCATAGTATAGAGAAAAAAAAACTATGCAAGTCAATGGGGCCCCCCCATCAACTTTATTTTTGGGTATACTATCCCTTTAAATTGTTAAATAGCCTACACACAAATGTACAAAATTACAGTCTTGGCGATATTCACAGTATTCTCGTAAAAAGTCGGTTCTCTTAATGAAGTGTAAAAACAACGGCCACTGTCACAGCCCTAATCATTGTTTTGTCTCAAGATGTTTGAATGTAGGTCTAATCCTGGCTTAATCTAAGCCCTATCTGTAAAATCAGGCCAGAGATGCACGATGTCTCAGCCGATATTTGATCAAATGAAAAACATCGGCATATCAGCCATAGCATGAAAAGGGCATGTTAAAACATGCTCAAAACACTAACATTTTAATGACAAAATTTCAAATAAGAGAGCAATTGACCGGTATCTGGGCCAATAGTTGTTTGTTAAACTCGTATCGGCAAACAAACAAAATCCTATGGGTGCATCCCTGAATACTTGTTAACTTCATGCCGTTATATATGGCATTGGCAGTGTACTCTAGTAAAACCATTAAACTTTTTACACAAATCCTCACCCTCAGAAGGATGCTCGAAGCCACAGTCGACGATCGCTCGGAGCAACTCTGGTTTCAGGAGGAAATCGCGGAAGCCGGAGCTGTGAATGGAGACGTATGAGCCTTTCACCTCCTTCTTGCCGGCTGGGACGACACTGTCCACAGCAGTCTGCGGCTCCTCGTCTTCCTCGTAGTCCAACAGCTCATTATCAACATCGTTTTCGGCCATGGTAACTTTGGGAGCAACAAGAGAGAACGCAGAGATGTAAATAACACGGTTATGCCAACTATACAGATCAATACTTGCACGAAAAAAATGCTGCTCGCCGTTTTTAAAAACCCTAAGCTAATGAATGGATATAATATGGCATATCCAGCTCATGCGAAACTATCTTTAACGTTAAATGATCACTTATATTGTTATTTTTTATCAGTTCTACTACCTACACAAGGTTAAAACTGAAACGGTTAACCATGATACAAGTTGCTATACACGTTCAACCTGCTCTATTTTAAGTGAGCCGATTGACTGCCTGCCGCTCAGCGTGTAATATAGACAAAAGAGCCGCCATTCACTGCCCCATCTGAACCGATCCTTTGATCTAAACCAGCGACACAATCCGCATTTTTCAAAAGTACGTAGACTATCCATGACTACGAAGTTTTTTGATACATGGGAACATAGACATATTATGTTTATGCATGGGAAGCCATGAAATACGAAACGTTATAGACGCAAATGGGTTTCGAGTTCGCGCTTAGGCTTTGAGCCTTGCAGGCTGCACGGCTAGAGGAACGCGAGGTATCTACAACTGTCCGTTTAGATACTTAGATTTGTTACAAAAATTATCTCCAAAACAAGATTAAATCCAGAAGTAAATAGCATTAATTACTCTGCGTTTAACAACTTAAGGTTAGTAAATGTGTAAGAAAAAACATAAATTACCTTTCGACGTTGGTAATGAACGTCGGCACTCAGGAATCGTGTTGTAAGGCCTTAAGTTTATAGCACTTCCCGGACATAGAAACCGAGCTCTCCCATTGGCTGTATTCAACGTCAATGATAGTTGAGAAGAAAGCGCATACGTGCGATTGGGTAACACAAATGCGCGTCAGTGTTGTGGGCGGGTTCAAAAACCAGTCGCCAGCCTTCATACTCTAAAATGGCCACACGATGTCACTATATGCATTCTGATTTTGGGCCTTCAATGACAATCTTTTGAATCACTGTCTATGTGATAAACGTGTATGGTATAAACAGTGCGATCTAAAACTCGAAGACCCCATTAAAATATAAATACGTTTACAAAATTAAAACTTTATAAAAAATTAAAAACATTTGTATATACAACACTGAAGCCAGAGTAAGCAAAGCTTTGTTGGCATCATTGTCAGATTTTTTTATATTAACAAGGCATTAAAATAGACAATACAGAAAATAAATGGCTGCCTAATTTGGAAACAAAGAAAACATAAAACAATATAATTATGGAATTAATTTATATATAAATTATGGAGTATATAAATTAAAAATAAATTACTAGAATATAAATGCCACTATCCCCCATGTAAATATGTGACACTGACTGAACTCAGGTTAAATGTCCTTTGAATACTCTGTCTGTGACATTCTGAAATTCTGAAACATTTTTCAGATAAATTTTTCACCAAAAGTATTACACTGATAATCTATCATTTGTAATGAAAATCCAAAACATGAACCTTTTCGCTAGTGATTTCACAATATAGTGTACAACCATGTATAATTATCTGTAGAACTAGATCTGTTCACTTAACAAAGAGAAGAGCGGATTATTAATAAACCTTCAAATATAACATTTACAAAATTTTATTAAGCAAAAAGAATAGGCCTCTAGATTTATTTATTTTTTATTATTATTTTTTTTTTTTGCCATTCTGTATATGATTTCTGAGACATTATAGTAGTTATTATCGTAAAAAAATAACGTGGCTCATCTTTAGAAGATAATAAACCGGACAAAACTGTTACACCATAGACAGAGTTACACCAATCAACACCGCAACATCACCTGCCCGCTACCCACTGTGGCTGAGGTTAAGAAAAATAAAGGATTGGTGGGATGAGCTGTCAATCATGACTATTCCAGTTTAGTCTATCCTCCTATTGGTCAAACGTTTGTCAATCGCATGAGATCCGCTGACGTTAGAACATTGCACTACCTTTCAATTTGAACGAGACCATGAAATAAACGGAAAACAGATGCACATTATGGATTGGTTCTCATCGAGTATTTATTGTAATAAGATAGCTTATGATTATTTATATCAGCATTTTTATTAAATCACGGCAGAGGTAGTAGGCGGGACCTGGGCGGGGTTTTCTCTTGTAGGCGTCGACCGCAGCTCTCCTTGAGGAAGCTCGCCCTGACGACTCATATTTTCCTCTAGATGAGCATCCACATCCAATAAATCCAATATGGTGCCCTGTTCATTTCCTGCCTTACCGTAGTGGTCCAACGGCTTCGTACAAGAAAGGTTTGCCGATATCTGCCGGTTTTGTGACCGATCATCTTATGACAAGATCGCCGGAGCAGCTTCAGTAATGAGACCGAAATTCAGGTGGGCATTGCTCTATCTATGCATTTTCCATCACTGACAGTGTGTGGTGGCTGGTTTATTATGTGTGCACCCATCCATTGGCATACAAGCTTTATTTAAAAAATGTTAATCAGGGTGATATGACATAGAGAGTCTGGGGAAAAGCGGAGAAATTCCAGCGCATCACACTCGTGCTCCCATCTCTGGACCAGCAGCGCTGATTTGCCTGCCTGCCCATCTGCTAGTTGCCATGGGGGGAAAATCTTCATCCACACCCCCTTATTATCGTATACGGAAGCAAATGTGATTGTGACCTAATTTAAAAACTAGTCGTAAAAATACACATTGCGTTTAGTACCATTGTGCTTTGAATTCAGTGCAGCTATTCTCCATTGGAAAGGCGCTTGCATTTAATGTCAATAACGCTGCACGATCAGAACAGTCATATCACCATAAATCCCTTCGCAATAGCTAATATAATGTGTTACTAATCCATTGCACACATATAGTAAGAACTGGCGTCCCCCCTGGTGGTGCATTTTCATGCGGTTTTGCTGAGTCCGGACAGGCTTTATTATAGTAAGGTCGTTGACCATCGGCTATGGCTGTTTTAAGCCTATCTTCTTGAAAGACCTCAAGAGCTTGTTATGGCTTGTTATATTTTATATATCGCAATGTGAAGCGTAAACATGCATCATACTGTCATCATGGCTGCCATGCACATTTCATTTTTGTCACTGACATTTTGGACAAACCAAATGAAAATATGCCTTGGTGAGCTGTTATGTTCTTTTATTTTGGTTTGTCACAGTTTAAGAGATTAATTGTCTGGCTCTTCATAATGATTAAGGGCAGTCTGATTACATGTTTTGGTAGGGAGGAGGAGAGTTTACTTGTTTGAGTCGGTATTTAATGAATAGACTGTGGTTGTGCTATACCAGCTAAGAAACAAAAAGGTTTGTGGGATCTCTTGTCGTTGTTTTTGTAATTTTCTTTTTTATTCATGATTGTAAAATTAATTAATTATTTGTTTTCTAAAAGAAGTAGATATTGTGATCATTCTGTGAAAAATATGTCATTCATTGCAAATGGTTATATTTTATTGCTTAACAAGTATTGAAATGTGGCATCATGCCATGCTTTATTCAAGTCATTAACAATGTCACTAAATCTGTGTGAGCAAAATTTCTTAACTATTGTAACCATTACATTTTTTTAAAGAGCCAGGCCTGATAAGATAACAGTAACCTCATCATATCAGTCCTCTTCATCAAGGCCGTTACTATGTCTTGATTTTGGGGGGTATAGTAAAGGTCAGATAAAACAGTAAAACAACTAGAATTTATTGTTAAGCATTTTTAACTATTTGCAAATAATACTAACATATTCACTCTTAAACTTGTGCCTAATATGCTGAAAAGGTCTCTGTTTATGTTTCTGGTCTCATCACATTCAATTATGAATCACATGAATAATTGCCTATATAAACTACATTTGATTTAAAACAAAATTGAGTAGTTTGCATCAATGGATGGGGTACAACATGGCTACATGGCTATTTACCCCAGTGCGCCTTTAGTCCCTATTACTGTCAGTTGTTTAACATTTCTGTCATAAAACAGTTGTCAAATTAAATGTTTAGCTACTTACATCTTACCTCGCACTCTTTCACCTTTAAAACTAAGGTGTTGTGCTGCAGTTCATTCTCGGCTAATCTGTGAACACTAAAGCCAGCCTTCTTTGTTTTGATTGACCACCTCAAGCATTTTGACATTGACAAGCAATTTTAGACCGCTAAGACAGACCGGCCTAAAAATGTAACCTTTAAACTTTTGTCATCCTAACAACAAACAGGGCAGTGTGTATGAAGTCAAGAATATCAAGTATTGGAGGGGATACTTGATTTGGCCATATCTAATTATTGCCCAGTGTATATGATGATTACGGCCTTGCTCAATACGTGGTAATCCAGGCGTCCGACAGGTTGTGTGAACTCTAAAGACATTAGAGAAGATTATGATTTGCTTGAGGTTCCAGCTTAACTCAGTCATGCTGCATCAGTACTCGTTTGGTGAAACAGCTACTAGGACTCAGGTTATTATTGTAGAGATGGTACAGTAAAGAAAAAAAACAAACAAATGACTGAACTGGAAATCCATATAATCTCTCCAAGGGTTGACGTATTGGCTGGTTAGTTGTCAAACTTGTCATTGGTGCACCATTCCGCAACAAAAAGCATCTTTCTCTATAGGTGGCTATTTATATTTTACCCAGTCTGCTGGTGTTCTTGAGATGCAGTCAGCATTGTTATGACATTATTGCCTTGCAGCTTCAGAGTATTTAGTTCTAAAGCATTTACAATTTGGATGATTGGCACACAAATGTTCTGAATTTAGTGCACATGAGCAAAGACTGCAGATTTCACATTGCATACTTCAACTGGGTCCTGTGCTGTTTTGGAAATGTTAACAGATTTTTCTATGTAACTCTTAACTCTTTGGATCTCTCGGTTTGTACTAATATAAATATAAATTAAAGGTGGACAACATTTTGTTCTAATGGCTGCACTTTACTCTGTTTCTCTTTGAAATGACATCATGATTTACATACAGTGCTTGATTGGTCATGTGAACTGTGAATTGTAAACTGATAAGGTTATTGTTGTGATTTCATCAGGACAAACAAGCCTGTAGTACACATGCCCTAGAGAGCCAGAGAGAAAGGCATTATCCGCCCTCTGCGACCTCTTTTACTCGCCGTATCTCTCTTTTCCTTTCTGTATTTGTGTTGAAGTGTTCTGGCACTGTCACTCTTTCTCTTGGTTTACAGCTGCTGGCTAACTTCACGTCATCATTTCAAACAGCGCACGAATGTGAAGGCTGGGCTTACCCTGCATGTATTTTGAAGGTTTTGAGATGATGACTTTGCTTCAGAGCAGCTGGGGCTCATTGACCATGACGATCATAACGGGCCTGTACCTACGTTTTCCTGTTTCCATCCGCTGCTGCTGTTTGTTGGGTTTTACTTATTCATACTAATTTGAATTCACTGCAGCTGCACAGCAGATGTCTTAATCTTTTTCTGCCATCTAAATTGTTTATTAACCTCTTTTTACTTTCTGTCATAGAAAATAAAAGTTTTTGTTGTTGTTATGACTGTGGTTGTTGTCATTTTTATGGTAGATTTTATTTTACCTGATTTAATTAAAAAAAAAATTATTCGTTTTTAACCGCAGATGCGTGGTGGCACTATATGTTCCAAAAAATGTGCTAAAAACAGCAGCATTCTGCTTGCTTCCAATTCCACAAACACACACACAAAAACCCTTGAACCTTCCATAAAATATTCTTCTATACATTTCGCAAGGGTTGTAGGATGAAGGTGAGTAAATGATGACCGAATTTTCATTTTTGAGTGATTCTGTATTCTATCACTTGTTGGGGAGGGGGACTGATGGAAAAGGAGAAGAATAAGTTAAATAAACTCATAAAGAAGGCAGGCTCTGTTGTGGGGAGTGTATTACCCACTTTAGAGGAGATAGTGCAGGATAGAATGATTGGGAAACTTTCTCTTATGATTAATCATGACTGTCATCCTCTTAATGAAATATCTCGAGCTTTTGTGAGTACCTATAGCTCAAGATTAATTCATCCACGCTGCTACAAAGAGCGTTTTAGAAAGTCTTTTTTCCCAACCGCAATTAGATTTTATAATCAGTGTCATGTGAGATGATACATATATTTATGTATTTATTCTGGTCGTATATAATCATGGTGCTTTGAAAAATTGATACTTGAGAACAAGACTTGTTGTTGTTGTGTATGTTGTGTATGTTGTTTGTTGTTGTTTATTTATTCATTGTATTTCTATGCTGTTGTGACACATAATTTTCCCCCTGGGGGATTAATAAAGTAAATCAAATCAAATCAAATAACCTTTTAACTTAGTGTTGGTAACACTTGCTAATATATAGCATTACTGTTTGTCACAATTAAATCCTTCAAGTCTGAAGTTTTCTTAATTGTTCACTCTTATATTATATTTACATTCACATTTATACATTTTGCAGCTGTTCTGTTATTTCCAAGGCACAAATGCGGAACTTTTTATTGTCTTATATTTTAGTTTTTAAGTAATTTAAAGTAATTGCCCCATCATAACAATTTTATTGTCCGCCATATTACTACATATTTTGCAATTTAGCTAATAAGGCAGTTGTCATGTGAATTATGAAGTGCTGTAAAGGAACTTGGTGACTGGGAAGGAAGTTTTAAGTTAAAAAGTAGGGATGCTCCGATTGATCGGCTAAATCACATTCTATGACTCTATGACTAAATTTGGCCGATTTCATGAACAATCGTAGCCTTGCTAATGCCAGACCCAATTCTCGTTGAGACTTGGGTCTGGGAACCACATGTACATTTTCTCGTATTTGAGGCGTGGTTTACGAATGCCGGCGCCGTTTATTGGGTGCTAAGAATGTCTATCAAATGCGCCTGTACGTAGCTCATAGCCAATCGTTTCAATTATACCAGGTGACGTCTGTAGAGCGACAGAAATTTGACGAGGAAGAAGACGAAATAAACTTGCGTTCTAAATTACTTAGAACATTCTCTAAGGCTGCATCAAAAGGTAGCTTCGCGTCTGCTGCCATGTTGAATCCATAGAAATAAACAAACTGCTTCGGTGTCGCATAGATGTCGTCATCGTCTTGCTGCTCCCTCCCCATTCTGTGATTGGTTCCCTAAATGAGGCGAAAATCAGGACCATGGTATCCATACTGCCTTTCAGCGTGAATAAAATCGCGCTGCGGGAAGGCAGCATGGGGAAACCCAGACTAGAACAATCGCAATTTGACGATGTAAAACCATAAAAAGTTGCCGCCTATGCACATGCAGATAAACATTATACAGATGAGGCTTTTGTGCCCAGTTCTATTTTGTAACTTCACAAAACATTAATAAACCGTTGTAAACGGCCATCTTTATTTAGAGCAGGTTATCTCGATTCAAACAAGCCCACAGACAGCATAACATGATGCGTCTATCATGAGAAAATCCTCACGGAGTGACATAACATGCTGCTTGGCTGAAGCTATAGGACTTCCGCGATCCGATTGCGTCACGATCATGGCGCAGTGTTTTCCAATGTCATTTGATAGTTCAACCAATTGAACTGGATCTCGGGAATGATGGAATAATGTGTAGAGACCAATCAGACACCGTTTTAAAGCTGAAGTGTGCTTGCATTGGATCGATCTCACAGATCGACAGGTCTTGATTTACCGTGTACCCTAGAATGGGATTGCACAGCTGAAAGAGCTGGACGCTGGAAGATCATCACTCATCAACCAGGATCGGATTACTTGTATTGTGTAATTATAAATGTATATATTTATGCTTTATTGTTCACGGCACAGCTCGGCACACTTTAATTGGCTCGGTTTGCTTTTCCACTGCAGCGAGTACAGCTTCAAAGTGGGTGGTATTATAGACTGATCGTTATAGTTGCACCGCCTACTGCCGTGACATCATCCGCTCATCGGCTACCAATGAGATGAAAGTCTGTACCTCGTCTACTGACCACTATTCAGCCATTTCTTTTTTCATGTTGCGTGTGACAGTCGTTTAAAGCAAGTCGTTTAAAAAAGTCTTGGGAACAAATGATACTGCGGTGGCTGTTGCTGCTAGCGGGTTTAGTGTCTTGTTTCGCAAATCCAATGATGCTGGTAGTGACAATTCTCTCTGATCAATCGGTCATCTGCAGTGTTTACACGTCACATTTTAGTATCCGTACGGCACGCTTGGAGTCTCAACCGAGGTAGTACTATTTAGGCGAACCGTACCAAGCAGTGGAAAAGACCAAAAAGTGAGCCGTACCGAGCCGTACCGAACCGTACCATGCAATGGAAAAGCGCCATAAAACCCTCAAATTGTCATGGTCACCTGTTAGTCACCGTCTTCACTACATGTCCCATCATCCTCTCTGGCTCACACCTGCACCTACTTTACAATTACCCGCACCTGCCTGCGATCATCATCACTCACCATGTTCAGCTGTTGTCACCTTGTCTTCATATTTCATCTGTGTATTTAAGTTCCTCATGGTTCTCTGTTCACTATCGTTTCTCGTCAACACTGAGGTGTAGGTTTGGCACATTTCTGTTTTTATTAAATTCCTGTTGTCACGTCATCCTGTGGTCTGAGTCTGCTTTGACGTGCCTCACGCAGTCGAAAGCATGACACATCACTTGTTTGAAGAGGTTTTGGGCTTTTGTTAAAAAGGCTACCATGGTTCCAAATGCCATAACTTTTGATTGCTTTGAGACATCAACACACAATTTTGCAGTTGACATGATTGTGAACAGGCAGTTGACATGATTGACAGATGCAGTTGTTGACATGATTGTCAACAAGCCCAAACATGATTTTATGACCTGTCATATATGGTTTACTATCTAATAGTCATGTCAAGCACGAATATAAATAATAACTAAATAAATCAATAAATTGCATCTTTTTCTCAGCAATTGTAACACCTCCAAACATGATCAAAATCTATTTTCTTCCAAATTTGAAAAGTTTTCTATCAAATGAGACCAAGTACTTGATACCTTTTATTTTTTTGTAGAGTTATAAGCCATTACTTTTCAATATGCCACTTGAAATCGCATGAAAACATAAAAAATGCCTTCAGGGTTTAAGGGGTTAACAGTGACCATCGACAGAGAGCTTACATGTCACTTATATTAAGCTGATTGGGATTGGTATCGGCCGATCATGATGACAAGCATTCGGTAGTTGGTATCGGCTGCAAAATTCCTGATCGGATCATCCCTATGTAGAAGTTAAAGCATTTTTTGTAGTACATTCAAGGGGATTATGATGTTCCAAATTTATAAAACTTGGTTAATCTTCGAAACACAAATTAATATATATTTTAATGAACCCTGAGGCAGTATTGCCAGATCCCACAAAACAAGCGACCAGTTCAGACCAAAATTATCTTAAAACGTTACTTTATAAGAAAACATTTCCTCAGTTTGCTCCACTTCTACCATTATATTTAGTGTCTCAACATAACCTGAACATGAGCTTGTGGTTTCTGCTTTTTGTATGATAATACACTGCAATTGAACTTAGGGATATTGTACACCTGGCCTGTAGTTACCCCACTGGAATGATGGTCAAGTACTCCTTAAACTGATGTTTCCATTAGCGTTTTATTCGTGACACTCATGAAGACACCGTGAGAGCTACAGCAAAACAAACAATACAAACAAACACTGTATCACTCAAACCCGTTAACCAACATCACAATAAAACGATACAATTACAAAAATAATAAACATTAAACTTAGGTACCTTATAACCCTCAAGTGGGATGCACAAAAACATGGGGAGAGAAAACCGTCGTGTATACAAGCTGCGTCCTTCACAGAAGTGTGCGCATATGCACATAGCGGAAATAGAGCGCGCTTTAAACACCCATGATGGCACACATTAAGGCCGTATCAAAATAAAAGTCCTTCAAAATAGCTATACAAATAAATTGATAATGACCTTGTAAATTCAGACAATTTGGCCATCACTTACACTCCCACCAAATCATGAGTTATAATAAACGAATGATTTCAAAATTACAATGACACTTCAAAAAATACAACCCAAAAAAAATAAAAAATAATAATAAAGAAACAAACAAACATCAAAAAAAAAAAAACTTTAACAAGTCTCCAATAGTAAAACCAACTTCTGAACAGGACGTTCAATAACAGAAGGCTTCCCTAGACGTTCTCCTTTCTTTCCCAGATTTTTATCCCCAAGATAAACCCTAACTCTCCGCACAAGTCCATCCGAGTCTATAGTCGTTTCTGCAATCCTACCTAATGACCATTTATGTCTAGGTAGATCATTGTCCTTGACGATCACCACGTCCCCTATTAACAGATTTCTCCTAGGGGTGTGCCAACACTGTCTAACTGCAATATTTGAGAGATACTCTATGCGCCACCGACTCCAGAATTGTTCAGCAAGATATTGGACATGGCGCCACCTTTTTCTGGCATAAAGATCTTCTCTAGTGAACTTGCCTGGCGGAGGTAAGGCAATGGTGGATTTCATGGTAAGAAAGTGATTCGGCGTTATGGGTTCAAGGCTATTTGGGTCGCTTAAATTATTGACAGTAAGTGGACGACTGTTTACAAGTGACATGGCTTCGTAAAGGAACGCTCTTAAAGATGAATCGTCAATCCTTTCAGAGGCAATTAAAAGTGTAGACTGGAGGACACTTCTGACAGTCCTGATCTGTCGCTCCCATACACCTCCTGCATGACTTGCGCATGGTGCATTCATAACAAAGTCGCACTGATTTAAAGCCAAGAAGTTATTCAACTTCTCCGTGTCAAGTTCTTTGAGTGCTTCAGCCAACTCATTCTTAGCCCCCACAAAGTTACTCGTATGGCAATAAAACAGCGCAAGCTGTTAATGAAGGAATCTGTTGACATTGAATCAAGCATCTCAATGTGAATGGCACGGGAAGACAGACAGGTAAGGATCAATCCATATCTTTTCTGCACCTTTCGTCCTTGTTTCACAGAAAATGGGCCAAAACAATCCATACCACAGTAAGTGAATGGTGGAGAGGGATTCACTCTCTCTGAAGGCAAGTCAGCCATCTTTTGCTCTTCTAGTGGACGCCTGTGTTTTCTACAGGTAACACAATTACGCACATGAGATGCTACAACACGATTGATGCCTGGGATCCAAAACCCCTTTGAACGAATTTCATTGATGGTAAATCCTTTGCCTTTATGTTTAACTCTTTCATGCCAGTCAGCAATGATCATCTTAGTAACGTGATGGTCTTTAGGGGTAATTGTAGGATGTTTGAGTCGACTACAAAGAGAAGAATTGCGAAGACTTCCTCCCACCTTAAGCACACCATCACTATCAAGAAATGGATCAAGGTTGTACAATTCACTGTGTGATGACAATTGGATACCTTTACCTAATGCCTTCAATTCAATTTCAAACACGTCTTTGCAGAAGTTTGATTATGAGGCACTCAGCCTTTTCTCTTTCTTCAACCGTAGAAAGTCTGTTTGACTTATCCTTACAAATCCATCGTTGAATGCGTGCGATTGCTCCTATTACCCGAGACCAAGATGAGAACTTCGACAGGCGATTTACAATAATTTCCTGTTCTGCTACCTTTGTGTTAAGTGTTTGAAAACATCTGACTTCTGAGTCACTTGGTTGTAATTCTGGAATCTCATTGGCAGGAATAACCATTTCCTTATTCCATAGGAACCTTGGCCCTGTAAACCAGTCAGATGAAATCATTTCATCAACGGTAAGACCTTTTGAGACATGATCCGCAGGATTCTCCTTTGTTGGAACAAACCGCCATTGCTGCGGAACTGTACTCAAATGAATCCTTTGAACTCTGTTAGCAACAAACGTATGAAATCGTCTGGCCTCATTATTAATGTATCCTAGAACAACCTTGGAGTCAGTCCAGAAAAACTCTGTGATGTCGGTATACCGAAGTTCTTGCTTAAGGATTTTACTGACCTTCACTGAAACTACTGCAGCCGTCAACTCCAACCTTGGAATAGTTGTAATCTTTAAAGGAGATACACGAGACTTCCCCATGACAAGAGCAACATGGACATTTTCCCTTTCATTTTTCAATCTCAGATATGAGCACTGTCCATAGCCACTAGTACTAGCATCTGAAAAATGGTGCAGCTCTACTTCCTTTACCTTTCCAAACCCAGGAGTAGCATATGTGCGGGGAATATTCACTCCAGCACTCCCAACTTGGCTGCAACTCATTTCTCAGTGTCTCATCCCAACCTATACCATGTCTGCATACTTCCTGAAGTATTTTCTTTCCATGAAGAATGAATGGAGCTAAGAAACCTAATGGGTCATACAATGATGCAATCGTAGATAAGATTCCACGTTGAGTTGCTGGCTGTTCCTTAAGAGAAATATCAAACTTAAAACAATCAAGTTCCATGTTCCACTGAATCCCCAATGTTCGCTCTGTCAAGGAATCAAATGAGAGATCAGGTTCTTTTACATTTATTGCTCGTTCTGAGGGAGGAATACTTTCCAGCACAGCATTATAATTGGACACAAATTTGTGAAGTCTAAGGCCACCAATGGCACAAAGGTCCCGTGCTTCTTGAGCAAGTTGAATTGCATCCTCTGTTGTTTGTACACTTGTAACACCATCATCCACATAGAAATCATTCATTACAAACTGAAATCCCAAAGGGTACTGATCCTTTTTACCTTCAGCCAAATGCTTCAATCCGTAGTTCACACATCCTGGAGATGAAGACGCTCCAAAGAGATGAACTGTCATTCTGTACTCTCGAGGTTGTTCTTTCAAGTCTCCATTTTTCCACCACAAGAAACGCAGAAAGTCTCTGTCTGCTTCGGGCACGTGGAACTGATGAAACATTTTCTCAATATCACATATTAAGGCAACAGGGTGCTGGCTAAATCTGAGAAGAACCCCGATCAAATTGTTCATCAAATCGGGTCCTTGAAGGAGATGATCATTTAAACTCATTCCGTCATACCTCGCAGAACAATCGAAAACAACTCTCAGCTTGTCTGTTTTTTTCGGGTGATAAACACCGTGATGAGGAACATACCATTTTCCACCTTCACTCCCTCCATCCTTAAGGCGAGACACTACAGGTGAATAGGGTAATTTTTTTAATTATCAGATATCACCATGAAACTTTGCCAATTGATTACCTACATTTAGATGAGAAAAAAATGTATTACAAGTTTTCTGTAATTTAATGTTTAAATATGCAAATGAAGCATTGTCTCATTAAATATGCGCTATTTTGCATATATTTTAAAAAACGAAATCTGAGTATTGGACAAAGCCAGGTTCAAAATTATTTTTTCATTGTGTTCACATATTAGATGGGGAAAAAATTACAGAGGGATTTATGGATATCTACTTTTGTTATCCTGTAAATCAGAATATACTGCCAATAGCCTTAAAAAAATGATTTTCGCCATGTTTTTGGGAATAAAATGTTATATAAATCAGGCTAGGAATGATATATTTACAAATCCCTCTGTAAATGTCTTCATAATATAACTAGGTACAAGACGGGAAAGTTTGGTGTATATAGGTGCTAATGAACTGGAGATTTCGGACTTGGAGTATGAGAGAAAAGACATTTTGAGAAAACGTGCTTTAAAGATTTAGCATCAGCCAATGAGATTGCGCATTTAGAGTAAAATCCCCCCTTTTACTTTCGTGATTGGTTGCTGATAAAAAGGAAATGACCATATTTGGATCCGGCAGTCTTGTTCAGGAGAGATAGAGCTTTCTAACGGTGTGTGTGATGACAGGGTGCAGATCGCGATCGCGGAGCAGAGGGATGATTTATAACGACAACTTTTGATGAATTTATGAGAAATCTACAGACGCAAACAGACAAAGTGTAGTAAAATAAAGACCTAAATGTGTATTTCTGACTTTTTTTCACCACAAGTCTGAAAGAAGACATGTTATTGAAGACAAATATCCCAAAATCTCAAAATTGACCAGTGAAAAAAAAAAAACGATGTTTTTGCCTGCCGTGTCTCGCCTTAACTTCCTCTGCCTCACCTCTGTCAATGACCTCCTCCATAAATTTCACATAATGCTCTTTGTACCTTTGGTCCTTTAACAATTTTCTCTTTAGATGGTTAAGTCTCACAAGAGCAAGTTGTCTGTTGTCTGCCAAATTAGGTCTCTCTTTAAAAGGTAGAGGCATTTCATAGTGTCCGGAACTATTTCTCCTTATACCATCACTTAACTTGTTCAAAAAGGTGATGTCATCTTGGGAAAGAGTTTTGTCATCATCATTAGCATCCTTAAAATCAGATTCTAAAATGCGTATGGCATCTTCTGGAGTCAACGGAGGAATTTCTTTAACAGAATGTTGTAGTCTCTATGACAGAGACTAGTGATACCTGAAGAGTCAAGCCTGGGCAATGAAGGTCCAACAATGCTCCAACCCAAATCAGTCTTGACAGCATAAGGTTCATCGTTCTCTCCTAAAATCACTTGTCTTGGTGCCAGTGCTCTAGCACAATTATAGCCAATCAAAAGACCAGCTTCACAGTCCTTCAAAGAGGGTATCTCTTCAACAATTGCAGAAAGATGATTCAAAAGTTTAGCGGTTTCACACGTAGGTATATGTGCATGGTTGACAGGAATACAGTCTTTAGTATAGACAGGGGGAGTTCAATATAAGTGGCAGAACTATAACCCCTTACACGAAGTCCTGAAATCCTTTCACTCTTCACTATGGTATCCTTTCCAGTCATGGTGGTCAGTTTTAACTTGACAGGAAGTTTATCTACTTGCAAGACATTACTAACTTCTTGGTCGATAAAGGTTGTATCACTCTGTGAATCGAGCAAGGCATAAACTAGTTTTTCCGTACTTGCATTGTTGCTTGATGATAACCATACTGGCACAACCATCAATGTATAAGATGATCCCTTTCCGGCCACAGTCAGAGACAGAACAGCTGTTGACTCATATTCTGACCTTGGAGCAGATGCCGTAATGGAACTAGCCTTTCTCTTTTGGTGAAGTTATCATCATGAAGGCAAGTAGGATGTTTCCTTTTACAGGAGTTACAAGAATGACGATGACGACAGTCTCTTGCTCTATGGCCAGTTTTCAAACATCCATAACAAAGATTGTTTTCCTTTATGTATGCCCGTCGTTCTGCTAGTGTCTTGGTCATCAGTTTGGAACAATCATAAAGCTGATGTTTAGGATCTTGACAAAATACACAGGGAGGTTTGACAGTTTTCTTGATGATCTTTGGTCTATTAAAACCCAAATCAGTCTGAGTATTAAGGACATTAGCCTTATTTCCTTTATACTCTCTGAGATTTTGTTTGTTAACAGATGTTAAACTGAGAGCATAAGATGACGTGACTGGATTACAACCAATCTCTGCTTCTAATGAAACGAATGCTGTAAAGGTCTTAAAGTCAGGAAAATCATTATTGTCTCTCAAGGCTTGTGTAACTTGTCGATTCCAACGTGAAGCAGCCCATTCAGGTAGTTTTTGAACTAACTTTTGGTTTTCGTCACAGTCATTTAAGATTTGTAGACTTGCAACATGAGGTATGGCATCTTGGCAAGCATTAAGAAAATCCGAAAATTCTCTAAGTCCAATAGCATCCTTTGATTGAATTTTTGGCCAATTTGCAAGCTTCTGGCGAAAAGCACGTTGAATCACAAATGGTTGACCATACCTTTGATCCAATTTACTCCAGGCATCCTTATAAGCTTCATCGTCACTCCTGTAGAAAGTACCATCCAAGGTTTTGCGTGCCGATCCACCCACATACCTTTTTAGATAATACAGTTTGTCAGCAGCAGATATACTCTTTCGATCAATCAAGGACATGGAGGAAGCCTTCCACTCAACATACTGAATGGGATCACCATTAAACACAAAGGGCTCTGGAGCTGGCAATCTGTTCAAATTTATACCGTCTTGTAAGGCTTGAACAAGAAAAGGCAGTTCATTTTGAGATGGAGATATATAATTAGCAGGTTGGCTAGAAAGGCTTGGAGGTAGGCAGTGTTGTTCTCTGATAACATGGTTTGTTAAAGGATCAGCAACTTCTTGCACTGCTATCCGATTATAGGCCTTGAACCTTGCCTGTGCTACTTTTAAATCCTTTTCTGCCTGTAACTGCTCTAGTTCACGTTTTTGAGCATCTAAGGTTCTTTCTTGCCTTTCTTGCAATTCTTGAATTTTCTCGTTCCGTTTATTTTCCTCCATTAACATTTTGTACTCTACTTCCTTAGCCGCCAATTCTGCGGCTGCTTCAGCATGTTTTGATGCTACACATGAAGATGCAGTACGATGACTTAATTGAGCACTAGACTTATGGCTAATTCGAGAAACAGTGGAGCCATTGATAGAATGAGCATGGCTAGATTCAAGTAAATCTTGTTCTACATCGAATTCATCAATGCCTGATATTCTTTCATAAACAACTTTAATTATTTCTGTTGTCACCGCCTCACAAGCATCAATACGACGTCTCAATTCAGTAGATGGCGTGACATAATTTCGAACTTCAACATAGATACGCATAACTTTCTCCTTTTCCTCTTCCAAGGTATCAATAAGAGTTGCTAGCTGGCTCTCAGTAATATCAGACTTGAGTTGATCTCTAGCCTTTCGTGCCAAAATTTTCCATTTTTCGTACATGGAAATGATCTTTCTTTCTTTCTTCTGAATTTCATCTTTTTGAAATGCAAGCATTTTTTCTGTGGGATTTCGTGGACGAACAGAACGTCGGGGACCTTGAGATTCTGCTAAATCTTCTCGGAGTTTACTTTTAAGTTCACTCAAAGATTGTTCTTTAGCCTCAATTGTCTCCATTATCTGTTGTCGCTTTAAACTCTCAGTTGATGTTTGATACTCATTATTAAGGGTTTCAATATCATGTTGGAGACTATTAATCAGCCCTTCACATTCAACATTATCAAAAGAACAATTTGACTCAATCATTTTAAAATTACCAGATTAACACACGCAGTAAAAAATGTTCAGCACAGTTAAAAAGTTATTCAAATTCCCAAACAGTAATCATGTAGCCTCAAACATTAATATCAAGTGTTTTTAAAACAACCCTTTGTAAAGACAAATATTTCCTTTCAAAACTCATGTATATATATATCACTTCTTCAAACACAATAAATTATTTGGTCTTTCAAAATGCTTTAAACATTTCAAACCTCTGTTTTAAGCTTAATGTCCTTTTACTGCTGTAGAAGTGCGTCAAAGGATAAATGTCACCTGAAGAAGAACACAGTCTTTCTCAATCGTAGTGTAAGTTTAATCCTCGTTTTCAGCCGTAGTTATCCATAAACGAACCACATTTGACCATCGGAAATCGACCTGCTGCCCGTGAACATCCACTTCTCACAGACCCGTCGGCATGGACACCAGTCATTAACACAGCAGACTCGAACGACGAATGGCTAAGCTCTTACTGTAGCTACCCCACTGGAATGATGGTCAAGTACTCCTTAAACTGATGTTTCCATTAGCGTTTTATTCGTGACACTCATGAAGACACCGTAAGAGCTACAGCAAAACAAACAATACAAACAAACACTGTATCACTCAAACCCGTTAACCAACATCACAATAAAATGATACAATTACAAAAATAATAAACATTAAACTTAGTTACCTTATAACCCTCAAGTGGGATGCACAAAAACTTCATGGGGAGAGAAAACCGTCGTGTATACAAGCTGCGTCCTTCACAGAAGTGTGCGCACATGCACATAGCGGAAACAGAGCGCGCTTTAAACACCCATGATGGCACACATTAAGGCTGTATCAAAATAAAAGTCCTTCAAAATAGCTATACAAATAAATTGATAATGACCTTGTAAATTCAGACAATTTGGCCATCACTTACATGGCCTGTTCCTGGAAATGATACTTTATCAGGGTCTCTGAATAAGAATATTCTTGTTTATGAACTCTACTTAGTCTTGCGTTGCCAGACTTTCAGACTGACGGCAGAAGGTCCGGACTCCATAGCAGCTTTCATTGGCCAAGGACTTCCCAAAAGCCTTCTGATTGACATGTAAAGCAACCAACCAATCACAGTTCATTTTGTTCCGCATCATATTTAGGGGCGTGGAAATGTAACGTCAATGTCCCTAAAATGATAGACCGGTATGTAAAACTCTTAGACGTATTTTAAAGAGTCTATGCCACGATCTTTACGTACTTCTCAAACTTTTGAAAATCCAGCATTTAGTTGATCCTGATAAGCACTCATTGTCACAGTTGTAAACACGACGGCGTTCTTCCATGAGGGGGTTTGGCGACACTGCATCTTTGTTTCCAGGCAGATCATTAAAGAACACAACACATGTCTCCCTGACATCTGAGTTCATCCAATCTGATCACGACTTTGAAACTCTCAAAGTGTTTCCATTTAAGTGTGCCGTATGCATCAGACGTTCCATCCAGCGGTCCGTGGGCGTGACGTCTGAGGCTGAGACTAATCTCTACTTGGCATTAAAGTTGAGCTGTATATGTTTTCTCATTTTGAGAACTGATGAGCCAAGTTATCGCTCATGATCTTACCTGGTAAGCCATTGTGTTTATGCAGTATCATCCCTCCTTGGTTGCGTAAACCAGTTGAAAGATTTGTGCAACAAGAGATCATACATGTAATGCAATTCTTCCTCTTATAATTGCAATGATCAAACATTTTATGCCTAGATTAACTCATCATATTGAAGATCATATTTATTATACTTGATTGTCCACCCTAAAAGTCAAAGACTGTGTCAGCCCTTCAGTCGTGTCATGTTGTGTGTGAGTGACTCATTAGATGCCTTTGTGAAGGGCAGTTAATGGTGGAGAGGGTGTGTTCTTGTGCGTCTCTATCAACTCAGTGATCGTGGAATGTCACACAGGGCAGAGGAGCTCAATGATGAAGCTAAAGCTATTGTGGGATGTTTGAGTCATACAGTCCACCACGCCTATAAGGCATGACATGTTTTGTTCTGCCATGTCTTAGAGCTTTGTGTGTTTAGGTGTGTGTGTGTGTGTGTGTGTGTGTGTGTGTGTGTGTGTGTGTGTGTGTGTGTGTGTGTGTGTGTGTGTGTGTGTGTGTGTGTGTGTGTGTGTGTGTGTGTGTGTGTGCATGCGTGTCTGTGTTACTTTTGTGATCCTCTTAACTTCATAAAGATCACATAATATTTCACTTTATAAAGAGTTTCATACTTTTAGAAAAGTAGCACTTTTGGCAAGCATGTTTAAAATGCTGTCCACTCATATGTGAGATTACATGGCCTATTATTATTCATGTTGGCTGCCATTTTGAGATGACCTGACGAAATCTGCTCAACTATCTCATTATCAGACATGTTTCAATGGTAAGTTAATAATAGGTTACAAATCATGTTTTTCTGCTCCGGCAATGGTTAAAAAAAAGTTGTTGTTTAATTTATGCTTTATCTACACTGACACTGAAAAAACTTTCCCTAGTATATTTATAGCATTTCCTTCAAGAGCATTAGATCTTAAGTGTTGTGATTATTGTGAAATATTACAATTTAAAATAAGTGTTTTCTATTTTAAATTATTAAATTATTTAATGTAAAATTGATGTCATTTTATTCTAAAAATCTTCAGTGTCACATGATCCTTTAGAAATCATGCTGATTTGGTGTGCAAGAAACATTTATTATTATTATCAATGTTGAAAAGAGGTGTGCTGCTTAATATTTTTGTCAAAACTGCAATATATTTTTTCAAGATTCTTTGATGAATAGAAAGCTCAAAATATTCAGCATTTATCTGAAATGTAATTGAAATAGAATCCTTATAGCCACTTTTAATATATTTAATGCAACCTTGCTGATTAAAAGTTTTTTTTAAAATCCCAAAACTTCTTACTGACCTCAAACATTTGAATGGTAGTATATATAAAATAATGTAAATATGACATTTTTTCAGAACAGCAGCCACTGGAATGTCAAAAATAAGTTTTAGACACTGTGTGTCGATGAAGAATGTAGTTGATTATACCGACAGAGATTGAGGTTTGGAGGTTTGGGTTTAATCGTGTGTTTGGGGGAGGGGTGTGCGTGATTGACACTGTGCTAAGAGCTACAATAACCACACTACGCGCTGCTCATCAGGAGAAAGCGACAGATGCAGCAAACACACAGTGGTGTTATTGTATTCAGTGACTAAGATACACACACACACACAGATTTAGTTTTTCTATGCCATTACCAAGGCGACACGGCCTTTGCATCTCTCTCATTGTTTCCTGTGGCCATTCTTTTTTTAACTTTCTCAGTGTAAATTTGTATGGTTCAAATCAAATACATTTTGAAAGGTCAAAGGCTGAACTAGAGACAATCTAAAATGTTAGTGAGAATGAATCAGTCATATTTTAATGCTGTTTTGACAGCTTTCTTTAATATCTGAGAAAGATTGTCGTGGTCATCCTGAAATCTGCTGAGGTCCTCGTAGCGGTGATGATGATGATGATGACAATAAACTCTTCTATATAATCTTGATTTATTAATGTTATTATCTTAATCGTATCTAATTTTCAAATCATATTTTTGACTGCCTCTGCATTCCTGCTGCCTTACACAGATATTACTGCTAGGTTCAGGACATTGCTGTTTTGTTTGGTTGTGACTGCACTGCGTCGACTGCACTGTGGCAGGAGATGAGTGTGTGTTTGTGTGTTTTCTTGAGGGGTGGGGGGGGTGGGGGGAGGATTGGATTCATGTGCTTGTTAATGGTTCTTTTGATTGGGTTGCTCCTCTGATGTGAATACTGCCATTGTCCACAGTGTGTGTGTTTAGTTTGTTTAAAAAGATTTTATTTGTAGCTGTGGGTTATCTTTTTGTTTTCTATTTTATTCTTCATTATGGTAGAATGAGCTGTTTTATGTTTGCGTATGTTAGAAGAAAATGCCTATGGCATGTTTTGGGCATTTACATTTTACATTTATGCAACTGCAACACTCTATAATTAGAGTAAATCACTCACATATACGACCAAATTTCACATTAGGTGACTAAAAAAATTATTTTGGCAGGCACTTTTATCCAAAGTGACTTACAGTGCATTCAGAGATTTTTTTAATCAGGATGTTGGTTTTCTAGGTATCAAACTATTGGAATAGTAGTGTCAGCCCACAGACTGCCTTGACAGTCGTTTAACGACTGTCTGATGCGTATTATACTCAAAACGGGAAAGTACTTTTTCAGTCTGGCATGCTGATTGGCTGACTTTTGGCTGACAGGGTGTTTTTTTTTTTTTTTTCAGTCCAGAAACAAAGTTGTGTTTACAAGGTGTTGTTTTGATATGGGCACTGTTGAGAATAAAACAATCACTGTATATTCAAATGGTTAGAAGCTTAGAAATATTTCTTGAACACCGAATCAGCATATTAGAATGATTTCAAAAGGAGCATGTAAGACTGTAACAATGTACACATGTAACAATAATGATGCTGAAAATTTAGCTTTGATATCTGAGAAATACATTTTAAAATATATTCAATTAGAAAACACTTGTTTTAAATTGTAATAGCATTTTACAATATTACTGTTTTTTCTGTATTTTTATCAAAGAACTGCAGCCTTGATGAGACTTTCAAAAATATAACAAAAATCTTACCGACACCAAACTTGAAAGGAAGTGTATTCTGAGTTTTTTTTTTTTTTAAAGGGGTCATCGGATGCAAAATTCACTTTTATATGGTGTTTGCATATAAATGTGTCTTTGCAGTGTGGGCCACAACCACAATAAAACGAATAAAATCCATTCACTCCTTTTTTTTAAATCCTCAAAAAGCCTAAACACGCTCAATAAACAAGCCGTTTGGATTTTCTGAGCAATATGATGTCATATTGCTCATGCTCCGCCCACGACCACTGACGGACTGTCCTGTATTAGCATATTTCCACCCTCAGCCATTTGTATACTGTCCATCAAGACAGGTTGCCATGGCAGCACTTGTCTTGTGTTGACACCCGCCATGGAAGAGAGGGGTGGGGTGAGCAGTTGCTCATTATCATTTAAAGAGACATGCACCGAAACAGATCGCAATAAACAGAGCTGTTTTTTAGGAAGGTGTTGTTTTACACAACCATTGAGGAATTTTAACCAAAGTATGTTACAAACTTTACATGAAGACCCTAAAGAATCATACCAACTTGTGTAAAATGGGCATCCGATGACCCCCTTAAAGGGGTGGTTGATTGTGATTTCACTTTTCTAACTTTAGTTCGTGTGTAATGTTGCTGTTTGAGCATAAACAACATCAACAAAGTTACAACGCTCAAAGTTCAAAGCAAAGGAATATATTTGCTTTTAAAGAAATATTTTTTTAAGGACTACAACAAACATAACGTCCTGGTTGCGTATGCAACCCCCGTTCCCTGAAGGAGGGAACGGAGGACGTAGTCGACGGTCGACTGAATGGGGATCGCGTCAGAGAGCCTATCATCTTCGAGTACTATTGAACGAGCCAATGGAATTGGCGTGCGTGATTTGCATCATAAATAAAAGGTATAAATACGGAAGTGGATGCATGCACTAGTTGCTTTTCGCTGAGGAGCCGAGCGTAACCCGGGTCAGCGGTGCTCCAGCGGTAGTGGCAAGGGGACTACGTCCTCCGTTCCCTCCTTCAGGGAACGGGGGTTGGGAGGACGAACCCCCTCTTAGGCCATACGCAACCAGGACGTTCCCTTTCAGTCGATAACGTCAGACGTAGTCGACGGTCGACTGAATGGGGATAACCTTTGAAAGCGCCACTAAAGCTGCCACCTTCCAGTGCCTAGACAAAAGCCTCCTGATGCCCCCGCAATTTTAAGGCGGGGAAGGACAGGGCTTAGGCCAGGGAAGTCACTGCTGTTCCTACAGGACCACTGGGAAAGCGTTCCCCGTACATTGGAAGGAAGGGACGCTGCGGAAGCCACATCCAACCCAGAGGGAGGTAACGTGGAGAGTACACATATGAACTGGGCGGAGACCGGGCAGTATAACATATGGAATGTCACTGGGGTGGCTCCAGCCTAAGACGGGGGGAGACTCACCGGACAGTGACGGCAGAGAGACTCTGCCGAGGGAAGACACGGGCTCGCCGTAGGGAGTCGTATCGTGGAAGAATACACATATGGGATCACCGTAGGGACCGCAACATATGGACCCAGCCTAACACAGGTTCCACACTGCTTACGAGTGGTAGCCCTGACACCAGACGTTCCGCACGTCCGGCGTCGGAGGGGTATGGAGGAACTCAACAGGGTTCGGCTGAAGAGAACTCAACTGGAGTAGAAATCGCATGTATCCAGTCCATAGGAGGGGAATGGTGCAACAAGCCGACACTTGAACCGGGCTAACGGTGAAACTGGCTTCATAAGAAGGGAGCCCACGGGAAGCAGCGGTTCAATAGGTGTCGCCCAGCCCCTACCTCTAAATCTGTCAGCAAAGCACTCTGTCAACACCCAGGCGGAGCAAAAACACTCATCATAGAGGAGCTCGACACCTAAGAGGACAAGAGCATCTCTGAATTTTTCACCGAAAATAAGGCAACCATATCCATGGGCGACTTTGCTTGGAAACAGCCTTCCCTCTCTGCTGATTGCTAACAGATAAGAGCTGGTCTGAGGTCTAAGGCTGCGTTCTGTACACGTCTATTACTGCTATGAAGCAGACGGATAGAGAAGCCAGGGCTGGTTCTGCCTCCTTCAGGCAGCGCTTGCAGGCTCACCACCTGACCCATTACAGGAGAAGTAGGAACCTTGGGCACAATCCAGGCCGGGGTCTCGGTTCATGAGAGTTAACCGGCCCAAACTCCAGGCACAATACATTGACCGAAAGCGAGCAAGTCCCTACCCTCTAGTAGAGACCAAGCGAGCAGGAGAACTGATTTAACAGAATTTTTAACTCACTGCCAGCAGTGGCTCAGGGGCGGTATCTGCAGTGCAGTTGCACCAGAGATAAGGCCCAAGAGGATAAAGAAGGACACAAGGATTTACAATACCCTGCTCCCTCAGGAACCTATGCTTCTGCATCATGATGCGTCAAAATATACAGAGGCAACATTATTTTGAGGGAGGAGGAAAACAGCCTACTCCAACCCATTTTGCAGGAAAGAGAGCACTGAAATGATCGAAAGCTTTCAGGACCTCCTCAGGAGAGAAGACGCACTCAACGACTAGGTTCCACTTCTAATGCGTAAGCACACCACCTCTTAGGGGGTGCTAGCAGAAGTGATGGTAACTATCACATTTCTGTGATAGCCGCCTGAACCTCCACGTTCAGATGTAGAACCGCCCAGATATCTCCAGGGGTAGAACGCGGGTGCCATCGTGCCCCGTCTCTGTAATCAGGGGGAGTCAGGAAGAACCAGGTCAGGTTCGGCCAATAAGGGGCAACCATGAAGACCTGTTCCCTCCTGACTTGGCACCGAGGTGCAAGCGACGGGCGCAAAAGACAGGGGCACTGCTCAACACGACATGTGAAGATCACTGCGCTAGAGGAGCATTTCTGCTCAGCACTTGAGTGTGATAAGTTCACTGAGCAACAGGAGCATTTCTGCTCAACACCTGAGGGTGATAAACTCACTGAACAAAGGAGCATTTCTGCTCAACACCTGAGTGTGATAAACTCACTGAGCTACAGGAGCATTTCTGCTAAACACTTGAGTGCGAAGAACCTCACTAAGCACAGGAGCATTTCTGCTCAACACGAGTGTGAAAGAATTCACTGGGCTTCAGGAGCATTTCTGCTCAACACCTGAGGGTGCTGAATTCACTGAGCTACAGGAGCTTTGCTGCTCAACACCTAAGTGCGATGAACTTCACTGAGTTTCAGGAGCATTTCTGCTCAACATGAAGTGTGATTAAATTCACTGACTTGAGCAGGCGCAAGGCGACCCCGAGTCGTCGTCGCTTTTAGGAGGCTCACTGGGGAAACGCATTTCTGCGGGCCCCTGGGGCAGCTGGGAGCCAGTGTCTGTCCAAGGGATGTCCGCTCGGACAGAAACAACTGGCAGGGAGACGAACCTGGAGAGGCAACTGAGCGGCCCCGGAGTGGTCATGACCCAGCTGTACCCAGGGGGTGGAGTCTCCACTCATCCTGGCTGTAACTGTCGTGAGGCTCGTCGGTGGCACGATTGAGTAGAGCGGGAAAAGTAAAACAAAGCGTCCTCAGAAGCTTGAGACTCCAAGGAGGAGGTGACGGGTGAGTTGTGATTTGCAAGGGAAGCTTACGCAATGGTCGCAATGTCTAACAACTCGAGGCACGAATGCCCGTGTAGTCGAGGGTCGCCCAGGCCCCCGTTAAAACACGCCCTTTGTACATGGCCCCTCAGTTGTTGAGGGTTTGGCAGCAGACCGGGATGACATAGTCACACAGGGAGAGCTGCTCTGCCACGGTCACCTTTGAAAGTTCCTTTCAGAGAGACCCTTTCTCACTTCAATAAGCACCAGCTGAACACACTCTCACTGGAGAGATGTGTTGGACCGAGTCCACTCCAAAACTGAAAAAGAGATACTCAACCCGTGGGCGAGATTACTCTTTCCCAATTGACCTGAAGACCCAACGGGCTCTGGAGCACTCGAAGGGAAGGACTCTGTACTGATACTTCAACCCTCACGCGCAACACACAGGATGACCTGCGGCGCGGAAGGTAGAGATCTGAAGCACATGTCATTCAGGTCAAAGCTGCAGACCAAACCTGGGCCAGGATGGTCACGACCCACCACTTAATAGCATGAAGAATGAGTTTACAACTAGTCTTCATATCGGCTGGAGGTGGCTAATCAAGTCCTTCGCCAGAAGACAAGATATACGTGCACAAGTCAGGAGCACTGCTCAACACAAGGTGTGATGGATATCACTGGAGTCCAGGAGCACGTCTGCTCAACACCAAGTGTGATATTTATCACTGACTCGAGAACGAAGCCGAGCCTGAAGTGGGGCAGCAAAGTGGAGAGTGTGGTGTTAGTGTGCTGTGCAACACTTACCTGTCTCCACTAGCGGCAGGAGGCACGTGAGAAGGCGGAGACCGGGTCCTCGAACGTACCATGCTGCCTGCTGGCGACCAAGGGAGAGCTGAGGGGTGTAAGGCTATACAGGGTCACACTCGCCAACTGGTCCTCTTGGGACCCAGGAACAGAGAAATTTGCTCTTTTTCTGAAAATGTGGGTGCCGCTTGCCCACAAGCTTTGTAAGCCTTGCCCGTAAGAGCGGACGAGAACTTACAGGCTTTAGAGGGGTGATGAGGATCACCTCTCCAGGAAGCAGCGGCCGCCGGACACAGTTGCATCGCGACAGAGCGCTCCACCGGAGGGATAGCCCCCTCCAGGAGACAGTATGTAGTGTAGTAGTAGTGGTGGGTTTATCGGGGCTGAGAACCAGCACGGCCCGCCCCGATAAACCAATCATCCAATCGAGACGGCTCGGGACACTGTGGAGGGTTCCACACGAGCCCTACCGCCTCGGCGGCCTTTTTCAGCATAGCTGACATTTCTGGATCTGGCTCGGACAACACTGGTCTCCCAGGAGGAGGTAGCACAGCCGAGTCGTCATCTCCAGAGTCCAGCTCCCCCTTCGAGGCTGCGATAGACATACTGTCTCCTGGAGGGGCCCAAAATGAAACGACTGGTCGGTCCATTACAGAGGGACCAGCAGGATCATTGGGGAGCTCCACCGGCTGCGGTGCGAAAGAGGAGTGAGGGATCCACGGGGCATGGCCGGGCGGATTACCCCTCACTGTGATCCTCAGATCACCCAGCTTGGACGGCACCCCAGTCTTTCTCTGGGAAGGTAACTCAGAGGAAGAACAAGGGCGGGGCCCAGAGGTGGGGACTGCACCAACGCTTTTGACAAAGGCGAGTCTAGATCTCAACACCGAGATGGCCATGTTCCCGTAATGGGAACATGAGTCATCCACAAAAGCTGCCTCAGCATGCTGTAAGCCCAAACATGTGACACAGCATTTGTGACCGTCAGAGGGAGACAGCGCCATACCGCACCCAGAAACGCACGGATAGAATGGCATCTTGAAAAAGACACACTCACACCAGTATTGCTCTTTTAGGAATGGGACCGTCACCAGTGCCGGAGCACACAGGGAATGACCGCGGCAAACACTGAATTAGTGTTTCAACCAAAACAGTGAAGCACTCACTTCTCGCCCTCTAACCAACCGTCACCACACAACGAAACAGTAGAAATTGTATGCTGTTAAAACAGCAGTTGAGAGCTGAGAAGCTCGTGATCACCGCTGCACCACGCTGTAGAACACCAACACTGGGAGGTCTTCCCGCAAGAACACCGACACACTCGCTTGTTGAATACAACAGCACTCTTCAGAGACATCAAAGACGATCGGCTCCGAAGCGAAAGGCAACTAGTGCGTGCATCCACTTCCGTATTTATACCCGCGCTGCGGGGGTGGAGTGTGTGAGGCAAATCACGCACGCCAATTCCATTGGCTGGTTCAATAGTACTCGAAGATGATAGGCTCTCTGACGCGATCCCCATTCAGTCGACCGTCGACTACGTCTGACGTTATAGACTGAAAGGGAACTGACATAACTAACCCTAAAATTTACATAAACCCCACCCCCGGGAACACACAGTCCATGTTGAGAAGAGGAAGAGATGTTGTAGAACAGCACATTTGTGAATCTGCTCAAGCTGTCACATCCGTCTTTTCACATGCTATATATACAGTACGCAACACAAATGCAATAGCATGTCAAGTAGGCATCTTACAACAGTTCCCACACTAACGATTTTATAGATTATCTTGACAGAATATGCTAATCAATTACTAGAAGATAGTTAACTCAACATCAGCAACATAAATTCATCAACTAACCATTCAGAAACGTCCTGTTGCATTCTACATGTTGTCACTTCTTCTTGAGTCTCTCCATCATTGTCCGACTCCAGTTTGAACATAAAAGGCAAAACAGTTTCTGACATTTTAGTACTTGTCTGCATGAGGTAATCGGAGCTGCTAACACACACACACACACACACACACACACAAGCTCTTGGAGCTCCGCCCTCTGTGCCAGGAGAAGCAGGTCATTTGCATTTAAAGGGACACACACGAAATGACGCGTTTTTACTGACTCTCAAAAAGGGACAATTTTAACATGCTGTATTTTGAGCTAAAACTTCACATAACTTAGCAGAAACTTAGCAGAGCGTAGGCAGTGCAAAAGCAGTGCGTATGGTGAGCGGGAGCAGCACACGCCCGTTTTGTTTTCACACTGGCAGCGTTTTTCACACTCGCGCGCAGCTGAACCGCGACTTGTGTACAGGCTTTTGAGGTTGTTATTCATTTTTTTGAATAAATAAATAGTGATAGGTAATTGATACCTGAATTATATTTATTATTATATATTATCTGCATATTTATTACATATTAGCACTCATCTCCATGAAAAGCATCCTGCAAAAGAGAAAAACTTTACGAAATCATTTAGCCTAGATTTGTTGAAATATCTGATATATATCTCATTTACAAACATTACCCATCATAAACATCTTAAACATAACTCAGAAATGTCTGTAATAAAAAACAGGAAAGTTCTTAATAGAGACGTATTCTGCCCTACAAAGGCAAAAGACCTTAACTCGCTAGAGTGTGGAACTGAGAAAAATGACTTTAAAGATTTTTAGTTGTCCCGCCAAATTAATTATAGGTAGGACACTGAAAATCGGGCAATTAGATGTTTAAGTAATGAAAATTATCTACATAAAAAAATCTTGAACTCAAACTTGACTTTTGACCACTATTTTAAAGTTACTGTACTCTGCCTTTGTATTGTCAGCAAAAAGTGAGAAGTCATGCCAAGGCAAAAGGCAGTAACTTCCACATTATCAATATTTGGTTGCTGATCACCATTGACAAAATCATTATAGCAACACCTGTATAAAATCTAGTGATCATGTCATTTATTTTGTATGATTTACAATTATAGCCATCTACTTTTTGCTATCCTATGCTTTGGTTGCATTCTGGTGGCCCTATATTAATAGCCTACATTAAACATGACAAAATACCTCCATGGGATAAAGAGTGTTTTTAAGTGGTACCGCGTGGCATAAGACTTGCTAAACATGCGTTCAAAATGATAACAATAAAACAGATCCTCGCGCGCATTCGACCCGGAGACTGGTTTATAGCAGTGGATCTGAAAGACGCATACTTTCACAGGCGCTTACCGAGATTCGTGTTCAAGGTGTCACGCTCCTCGTCCGTTCACGAAAAGTAGCCTACGCAGTGCTTTCCCCCTTGAGACTAGGGAGCGCGTTCTGGACTACCTTGACGACTAATGCATTTATAGCACAACCTTCTGTGTTCCGCGTCTTTTCAGTATGCGGTGGTTTCAGCTGTCTGCCCTATTATTGTGCTTGTGCACTTCGCTCGTCCCGCGGATTTATTCCGGACGCTGTGATTGTATTTGTAACCTGCTTGTAAAAGCTGGTCTGATGTTGTATGCACCAGCACTTCTTGCTTCCTTATGTTGTAGGCTATGCACCAATATACCCTTGTTGCTTCATTATTATCACTCCCTGTGATATATAGTCCCGCGTCGGCTCGACCGTGTTCAGGGCGATACTGAAGGCGCCAGCGAAGTTTTGGCACTCTGCCAGCTAGGTGCATGATTGTTTCAACCAGGTCCGGTATCCGAACTGGGTGAGGCGGGGCTTTAGTTCTTTGTTGTATTTACCTGATATGGCATGTGTAACATTTTTCTGTCATCTCTGCATGCTTCGCTATCGTTATCGCACGTTTGTCGATGGAGCGGTTTCAGACCATACTAAATGTTCTGACCGCATTAGTGCAGGACAAAGCTCTGAGGACATCAGAAGACAGGGATTGATGGCAGCTGTATACAGCTCTACACAGGCTACATCGTAATTTAAATTTTAATGGAGAGTAAAACAAAGGGAGACCACCGTATAATCTGGTAAGTAGCATTATTTGATAGAACACCGGCACCGTAACTTCATATTGACGCGCGGCTAAACAAAGGCAGAGTACCGTAACTCAAGCGTGAGCGTTCCAAAACAAAGCCAAAGAGCCGTAACTTGTGTTACGGTGTTCTGCCTTGGTTTCTCATGGGCTTTTGGATGTTACGGTTAAGACAACCCATTATTTTCTCGAAAAAACAACGGATTTGACTCAAGTTACTTATCCACATGATAAAGGAGGTCTTGAATGTGCCAAAAATATAAATAACTCATTTTCGACCAAAAACGATGTTACGGTCTTTTGCCTTTGCACGGCAGTATTGTAAATGATCAAATTCTCGAAAAAAAAAGTAAAAAATTCAACAAAATCATGCACATCATAGATGTCTATACTGTATGTGTGCTATATTAATCTGTCTATTTTATTTATCTTTCTATATTGAGTTGAGTTGTGCGCTCGTGGGCCATGGAAAGGTTGTCAATAACACTTTTAAATGACTTACCATCGGCACCAAGAGCCACTGCAACTTCATCCCATGCTTTTTCCTTTGCCTGCAAGTCTTTATAAAGCACATTATGTGGATCACAAATAACTTTATGCTTCTCAACCTCCACGATGAGACGAGTGTCGTCCATTATTGTTGTCTTTTCAGGTGCACTCTGAAGACCACCGCCTGTGACACCACGTGCTTTTGTTTATGATAGTCAGTTCTGACATCTGTTCTTATGCCAATATATATATATATATACTTATATACATAATTAAATTAATCTGTAACTTAAGCTAAACTGGCAGTATAAATTGTTTAAACTTGTTTTTGTAGTTCAGGCAAAAAGTTTGTTTTTGGACATTTATTTTCTTTTTAAATTGCTGAAGGTCATTTGATTGACTGTTCAAAACACAATAGATATCATCAGAGGTGGGCACAAATACATCAAAAACTATTTTGTTACAAAATACAAATACTGGCTCATGAAATGTAACAAAATAAAATACAAAATACTGATGTGAAAAATGTATTTAAATAAAATACAAGTAATTAGTATTTTGAAAATACAAAAATACTCCCACAATAATCTAAAGTCTTTTTTTTATTACTGAAAGGTCAATAACACAAATAGTAGCAATAACACAAATATGAGAAATGTGTAAATTCAAAATGGCGAAGTAGCAAAATAAAAAAGTATGGGCATTTCACTAAATCTCTACAGGGCCTGAAATAGCTCCCTCTGACGTAAATGGCATGTATAGCTAAGTTCACATCAATGGTGTGGTAGGCTGCCCTTAATAGCAAAACGTGTTTGATGTAGGCTACGTAGCCATATTATCACCGTTACTCTACTCGTGCCTTAAGGACAAGTTCGGTATTTTACACTTAAAGCCCTGTTTTAAGATCGTTTCTGATGAAATAGAACGGTTAAGATTGAAATTTGGACAAATGCTGCTGTCCCGAGAATTTTAGGTTTCTGTGTTAGCACTCCCCCACCTCCACAATGGTTTCATAGGGGCACTGGAAGAATCATTCATAAAACGCATTAAACTTTAGTTTACAAAGACGTGAAACTCACCGAGTGGTCTGGGGTGTTCACTGATATGCTCACACAAAAATCACTGCAAAAGATGCTTTCCAACAGCTGTTTTACGATTTGTTGTAAAACTGTGGACCTATTTTTCCAAATGCCTCACAACCGGACATTCTTCCGTTGAGAGCTTGAAAAATAGACACTCCAGCCCAGTTGGTGGCGATAATGCACCTTTGCCAATGTTTGGATAGCGTAGCCCACGATACCGCGACTGGAAGACAACAGAAAGAATACAAACAACCCCATTTCCGTCTCCGTCGGCGGAGTAATACCATTACCTCACAGAACATCCAATACAAGTAAATGGAGTTGGACAAAAACTACGATAAAACCTGTTGGAAAGCATCTTTTGCAGCGATTTTTGTGTAAAAATAACAGACCGAGAATTTGTCACAAAATCAAAATTCCATTTTAATCATGATATACTGTATATGATTAATCATAATATGTAGGGATGTCCCGATACCTCTTTTTCACTTCCGATACCGATAGCGATGCCGCAGCTTTGGCTATTTGCGATACCGATATTAATCCGATATTTTTATTTTATTCTATTTTATTCTTGAACTAATACTAGGCCTAATAAAATATATGGAAGCACTTTGCTCAATTAGCAACCTAAAAACATCTCACTCAAATGGAGAACAAATACTTCTCCAGTATATAGTCCACAACAACAGTTAATTATGAAAGACTGCCACCCTTTATTAAAAAAAAAATAAAAAATACAGGCAGGCAGGCTACTTCAGTAGGCTACTTAAGCTACCAACAGGTTTAAATTTAATCATTAACAAGCTTTAAAATTACCCATTGGTCCGTGTACTTTTGCGTCCATTCCTTTTTCCTTTTTAACCCGTAAAACGAAAAATTCACGGTTGTTGTATTTTTAAAACGCAAAGTTGAACACCAACATTTTAATTTGAACTGTATGCACACCAAAAGCTGCGAAAAAAAAAATAAATATTGATGTAAGTTATATATAAATAAGTTATTTTCTGTATGACCAGAAATTATAGAGTATTTTAAGTTGTTTCCACTGTTGAAAGAAAAACGGAAGTGTTCGCGCCCGCGCTCCGTGCCATGCAGTGCGCGCTCCACACTCTGCAGAAACCCTTTCTTGGATATGCGTCAAAATCCTGTGTAGCATACAGTTTACAGCCTACGGTTTATAAACTGAGGAGACGGATTGCAAAACCGTGTTTATAGTACACCGAAGGTAGTGGGATGGAGTGTCTGTTGTGAGTTTAGGGGGCACGTCAGCCAGAGATGTGTGTGTGCGCGTGCGTGAGTGAGTGAGACAGACTGCCAGCTGAACAGAGGGTCGCCGAAAGAAGGATCTGAAGTGCCGGTGTTTCGGCTACAAAAACCCGCCGAACTGATCTGAAACCAGCCCAATTTTTATCCACCCGCCAAAACCCATTTTTTGCCCACAAAATAGGTTGCAAAACCGCCCAATATGCGCCGCTTAATTGGATGTCGCAGCAAGGGAAATGCTATATTCAAGCATTGTTGGATAGGTATCGGATGATATTTTTTCTCCCCTCCGATCTCCGATCTAGCGTTCTGGGCCAGTATCGGCACGATACCGATGCTGTAGATCGGATCGGGACATCCCTAATAATATGTGTGGGTTTGTTTTACACACGAGACTATAACTGCCCTGACCGCGTATGGCTTTTCCATAGTAGAATCGCGCTGCGTGCGCAATTACTGAAAAACAATAGGATTGATTATTATTTTATACAAAATCAATATCAATATTTCTCATATGTAATACGTTTAAAAACGTGTAAAAACTGCAGATGGATGTTATATTGTGAACGCTTGCTAAGCATGGAGATTTCAGTGGAGTTACGACAGACGCGCTGTTTCATAATAGGTAGGGCCTATGATGTCCTTTTATGAATGACAACATAGTGCATTGATCTCATAAGGCACAATTATTTTCTCTATAATGCCGTTCAGTGTGCAATATGTGTGTGTGTAGACTGTATATTTTTCACAAAACACTTTACCTCAATGCCGTTTTTAAGAGTTCAAAACTCATTCACTTCTTGGAGGGAGCCCGGTCTACAGGGTGTCACGTGATTTTCGTGCATCTAACCTGGACATTGCCATTGCCAACATCAGACCGAAAATATGGCAAAATCATTTACTATGGTGATTTTTCTAAAGTATTTAAGTATTTGAAATACTCTAAATACACTCCCTCAAAATATTTTGTTACAAACTACATTTTTTTTTTCCACACCTGCAAAATACAAATTACAAAATACACTAAAGTAATTAAATACGTATTTAAAATACATTTAATTGAAATACTGCCCATGTCTGGATATCATCAATGCGATTTTTAGGTAAAACTGCTGTGTGTTTTGGCCATGATCAATGCATTGTCACTTTAATTCAGCGTGAGCGGCTCAGAGTCTATTTTTGCTGCGCTGCTCACGCTGAAACGATATGACACTGCTGCTTCTGCTCCTGCTGCGCATGCAGAGGCGCGGTGTGAATGCTCTAATCTGTTAACATGGGCGCCGAAAAAAATATGCGCCACTTACGCTCTGCTAACGCGTGCAGTGTGAAACCGGCGTAAGCCTCGAAGTAGTTGGTTAATTAGATAATCCACGATAATGTCCATGTCTATGAAATAATCAGTATTTATAAAGTAGCCTATACACATTTCTGCTTTTTTCCCAGTGGTTTCTGTATAGCCATTCCATGGAGACTTTCACAGCATTTAATTTTTTTCCATATCAGTATATTCTGTAGGGATGCACCGATAAGAACATTTTGGCCGATACCGATAACCGATAATTCTTTATATTTGAAAGCCGATAACTGATATACTGGCCGATAAATTTATATCCAAATTTGTATATAATTTTTAAAAGCCTGATTACAAAAACAAAAGTCTCACCATTAAAGCCATGTCTAAATCACACAATTATAATGATGTTCTCATTATAATTTTATGTAGTCTATATGACAGACTTGTGCTGCACATGTTGCACTTAACTGTATCCAACCATATTTCAAGCAATTCAAAAACATCATGGAGAACAGTGCACATCTGAAGTGTCTCAGCTGAAGGAATACATTATTTATTGACTGTAATATATAGGCCAAATGTTCTTATCAGTCCGATTACGATAACATTAAATATTATCATATATCGGCCGATACCGATATGTTGGCGAGCACAACTGGCTTTTAAAGGGAATGGGAGATGAGACTCTGATTGATTTATTGCACGTTACGCCCAAAACACACCCATTACTCATTAAGAGAATAGGGGCAACCTTTTTAGACCATGCGCCAACCATTTTACCCGTCTTTAAACTAGCAAAAGTGGATTCGGACATGCCCTAAGTGCACTTGCGCCATGCGCTTTAGTCCATGCGCTTAAATCGTTAAAATAGGGCCCAAAGAATTATCGGTTATCGGTAACGGGCAAAATTTTCATATCGGTGCATCCATAGTGATAGCCAGAAAGTGTTACTCCCATTGTTGATGCGCTCTTCCCGCTCTTCTATAATAGTGTTCTCATTATAATGTTATGTATATGGCAGATTGGTGCTGCACATCTTGCACTTAACTGTATTTTCATGATCAAAGTGATTCCAGTCATTACTGCACACTTACAAATCAATAGTTTCTCTTTATTTTGCCAATCTGGAAGGCATGCTGTCCTAACGGTAACCAATCAGACCAAAAGGCCGCAAAAACCAAGCAGAAAGAAAAATAAATACATTTTTGAAACTCACCGCGATAATCATTTTCATGATCGATCATTGCTGTCAAATCAGAGTCCCTGAGTACATCCCTAGTTTGTATCAATTTTGAACTAGTTTGTATTTCTAACACTTCTCAGTGGATGGTCGCATGAACGAGATCGGTCCGTGAGCACTGGCGATGTCTTTTGGGCCAAGCTGATAAATGGTCTATGTGGTGCGGTTCAAACAAGTAGCACTGTTTCGTTCTACTTTTGGCACGTTTGTCCTTTAATGCTTGATGCTCATATGCAACAGAAATGGTGGTGCTTATTGGTTGTGGAACCAGTTCGACCTCTAACAAAATATAGTCCCACCAGCTGGAAAAAAGTTCACAAATGCGAACATATAGTCGCAGTCTGAAGCCCTGTAGACAATTCTAGAGAAACCTCTCATCATAATCACTGAGTGATTAATTGGTTAATCACAGCAGCCATAATCAAAATCTCAATAATTTTTTCTATTAATTACGCAGCATTACAATATATAATCTTATTTTCACAGATTATCCCAGGCCTGATTTACACGTCTTCAAGGAGGCCTGTCTACGTCCACAGTGCCAATCCTGTAAGACCCCTGCAGCATCCTTCCACGTCCCCACATCACTGCTTAACTTTTCTTGTCCTGGACTCCTCCGTCATGTCAAGCCCTAGCAGCAGCCCAGAGAGAGAGGGAGGGATGGCAAGTTCTGTTCAACCGGAGGACCTTAACACGCCTCCCGGACTGGAAACTGACCCTCGTTTTGTTGGCAGCCCAGTTCTCAGTCCAGACTCCAGTTCCCATGATGCTGCGCTCTCCGCCCCGGCAGCCTCCCCTGCTGACTCAGAGAACCTCAGTCCAGATGAGCTCGAGCTTCTGGCTAAACTGGAGGAACAGAACAGGTAGAACAAGAGCACCATACACGCAAACAGTTTTTAAAGTGACATATCAGTATTTACTCACCCTCAAACTTACATGATTTTCTTTCTTCCTTGGAATGCAAAAGCTGAATTTTTAGGTCAATACCTTGGCTGTGCTTTGAATGAGAACCAGGCTATGTGCCAAAATGAAAAAAATGCACCTTAAAAATAGTCCATACAACATGCTAAATTAGTCTCCGGAAACCATGTGATAGCTTTGAGGAAAAGTCTTATTGACTTTTGTGATGAATCTATGGTACTTTTTTGTAATTTCTCATTCACTGAATATTTTGAAAGGAGTGCCCAGGATTTTCTTTAAAAAAAATCAGATTTTGAGTTTAATGGAAGAAAGTAAGTTTTGTTCCAAACCTGTATAGAAATGACATGAGTCACAGAGGTAATTGCACAAAGCAAGTGTCTGCAATGTCAAGTGAGTCAAACAGCAACACACTATGTGTGTGCGCTTGCACATACTTGAAAGACATCACTCTGAAGGTACCAGAGCCTCTACAAAGGGAATGCTGTGCATGCTTGAGACAGAAAGCTATGTGTGTGGTTTATCATTTGACCTGCGAGTAGCATAGTGTGAAACTCTTCTCTTCCTGTAACAGCTGATATGTAACAACCTTTCGCTATTAATCAGGTCTGGTGGTTGCCTGGCAATGACAATAGCAACAGTTACCTTGCTGAATGTGGAACTTTAATGATCTTTAATGAACTTTTTAGAAGGCAGCAACCATTGTAGAAATTAGTAGGGACTTTAAAGGGTTTGTACACCCAAAAATTATGTCATTAATAATTATCTTTTTGATGAAATCTGAGAGCTCTCTGTCCCTCCATAGACAGATACGCAACTACCACTTTGACGCTTCAAAAAGTTCATAAAGCTATCATAAAACGAATCCATATGAATCATCGGTTTAGTCCAAAATTTTCTAAAGAGACTCGATCTCTTTATGATGAACAGATTGAATTTAGGCTCTTATTCACATATAAACATTCATTAACACTATGACTCCCGGAATTCTATAACTACTATAATGGCCATAGCAGTCATTCTGACTGCTCATACATTATTTGCATATAATTTCAATAAGCTATATCAAATCTAAGAATAAATGGATCTGTAATCACTACATTTTAATTATGATTTATGTAAAAATGTATTAGTTAACCAACAACCACTCAGCCTCATCAAGGCTCTGAAGCATGGCTAAAGCCTCTGTGGCAGTCATTCTTCTTGCTGACATTGTTCTGATATTCTCTTTTCAATATTTCAATTTGGTTTTAGCTCGAAGCTAAAGCTAGATTTCAGCTTTACAATAGACTAAACAAACAACAAGAGAAATTGTTGCTAGTCAACGGTGATGCATCTTCAAGAGCGGGAAAAAGGAGCAACCGACACACGGTCTGTAATGCATACGGTCCGTATGACTGCTATGGCCATTCAAGGTAGAAATACTCAAAACTGTTTTGTGTCTTGTAATTTTAATAAAATAACAATGATAGAATAAAATATAGGCACATTTAGGAAAAGTAAGGGTCCTATAGTTACATGGGTTTTATTTCAAAATAAGTTATTACATTACAATTTTTTAAAGCAGTTAAAATGACTGCCTTTGGTAGTTGTAGGTAGAAATACTCAAAACTCTTTTGTGTCTTGTAATTTTAATAAAATAACAATGATAGAATAAAATATAGACACATTTAGGAAAAGTCAGGGTCCTATAGTTACATGGGTTTTATTTCAACAAAGTTATTACATTGCAAAATTTTAAAACAGTAAAAATGACTGCCTTGGGAGTTCTAGTGTTAAGGCACACGGAAGCATAAAGTAAACGGAAGCGCAAGCATGTTCGTTTGACGTGCGAGAACCAATGAGGTTCATTCTCGTGTTACGCAGCATGTTTGAGCTTCTGCAAGAACCAATGAGGTTCATTCTCGTGTGTTACGCAGCACTTTTGAGCTTCCTTAAGAGCCAATGAGGTTTGTTCTTGCACGTCAAGCAGGTTTGATTGAGCTTCTGTTTATGTTTTCTAATCAATGTTTATATGTGAATAAAAGCCTAAATTCAATCTGTTCGTCATATAAAGCGATTGAGTCTCTTCAGAAAATGTGGACTAGCACATTAGTAGCATCCCAGATCTTTAACCCCTTGGCTGCACTACCATTTGTATACCTTAATCAGTGTATTGTACTGAATTCAGGTTGCTAGAAGCAGATTCCAAATCCATGCGCTCAATGAGTGGATCTCGGAGGAATAGTGGCTCCTCTCTGGTTTCAAGCTCATCTGCGTCCTCTAACCTGTCCCATCTGGAAGAAGACACTTGGATCCTGTGGGGACGCATCGTCAACGAGTGGGATGAGTGGAGACGAAAGAAGGACAAACTTCTGAAGGTGATTGATTGGTCCTTCTTTCATTAAGAATGTGAATGACCCACGTCATAGGCGCTAGTTTCAAAGACTAAAGAATCTGAAACTTGTACATTGATCTCTTTTTCTGCCTCAACCTCCCTCTCTACAGGAGCTTATAAGGAAAGGCATTCCTCATCATTTCCGAGCAATCGTTTGGCAGTTGTTATGTAATGCCACTGACATGCCAGTGAAGAATCAGTACTCTGAACTCCTGAAGATGTCCTCGCCCTGTGAAAAACTCATACGCAGAGATATTGCCCGCACATATCCCGAACACGACTTCTTCAAAGGCCAGGACAGCTTGGGACAGGAAGTTCTATTTAATGTTATGAAGGTGAGAAAGACAGAAAGGGTGATGAAAGAAGGAGAGAGCAGATCAGATGGAAGTGGAGACGTTGTAGAGCAATGAAAAAGAGCAAGAGGTGGTTTATTAAACAAATTTTAAAATGAACAAAAAGTAAACAACAAACAAGAACAACAAAAAAGAAAATGAAAGGTAGTTCACCAAAAAATTAAAAGTGTCATAATTTACTGTCATTCCAAACCTGCACGACTTTCTTTCTTCTGTAGAAAAAAAAAAAAAGAAATTTAGCAGAATGTTGACGCTGTTCTTTTCAATACAGTAAAAATCCGTGGTGACCAGTGAATGTTAAAGGGTTAGTTCACCCAAAAATGAAAATTATGTCATTAATGACTCACCCTCATGTTATCCCAAGCCCGTAAGACCTCCGTTAATCTTCGGAACACAGTTTAAGATATTTTAGATTTAGTCCGAGAGCTTTCTGTCCCTCCATTGAAAATGTATGTACGGTATACTGTCCTTGTCCAGAAAGGAAATAAAGACATCATCAAAGTAGTCCATGTGACATCAGTGGGTTAGTTAGAATGTTTTGAAGCATCGAAAATACATTTTGGTCCAAAAATAACAAAAACTACGACTTTATTCAGCATTGTATTGTCTTCCGGTTCTGTTGTCAATCCGCTTTAGTGACGCTGCTGACGTAAGACGCTGCTGACGTGTATCTGGTGCGCCCGTGTATTCGGATTCAAATAAATATGGCTGGGCAAAAAAATGGAAGTCTTCCTCTGTGTCGAAATCCTTAGACATGTTTGCGAAGATTGTTTTGTTTCCAGCGTGCGTCTCCCTCAGACTGTAAACGAAGCTTGGGCGCACCAGATAACACGTCAGCAGCGTCTTACGTCAGCAGCGTCACTAAAGCGGATTGACAACAGAACCGGAAGACAATACAATGCTGAATAAAGTCGTAGTTTTTGTTATTTTTGGACCAAAATGTATTTTCGATGCTTCAAAAATTCTAACTAACCCACTGATGTCACATGGACTACTTTGATGATGTCTTTATTTCCTTTCTGGACAAGGACAGTATACCGTACATACATTTTCAATGGAGGGACAGAAAGCTCTCGGACTAAATCTAAAATATCTTAAACTGTGTTCCGAAGATGAACGGCAGTCTTACGGGCTTGGAACAACATGAGGGTGAGTCATTAATGGCATAATTTTCATTTTTGGGTGAACTAACCCTTTAAGCTTCAAAATTTACAGAGCGCCACAAACAGATTTTGTATGGCTTCACATTCACTTTTGTTAAGATAAGATTTTCATGAAGATTTTGAGATGTATGGAATAAAGAAAAATATAAGGGTTTTTCATAGGTTTTTTTTTTTCTTTTTCTTTTTTATACTATCACTTTACCTTTGGTGTGTTTCTTTCCCACAGGCATATTCTCTGGTGGATCGTGAGGTTGGTTATTGTCAGGGCAGTGCCTTCATCGTAGGATTGCTTCTTATGCAGGTTTGCTTCTGTGTTTTGCTTATCATAATGAAGTAAAATAATGTAAAGTAATGTCTGTGAGCCAAACTTTGCATAAATCAAATTCATTGTGTGTTTGTAGATGCCGGAGGAGGAGGCTTTCTGTGTGTTTGTCAGACTAATGCAGGAGTACAGGCTTAGAGAGTTGTTTAAACCCAGCATGGCTGAGCTGGGTCTGTGCATCTACCAGTTTGAACACTTGCTACAGGTAAGGAAGAATACTTTACAGATTTCAGGCTAATATATACATATAATATTGTGGGAGCATTATAGGAAAAAGACGTATAAGACAAAAATGTTTAAGACAAGACAAAAACTGTTCACGGGTTCACTGGGGTCACGGGACTTCTACAACAGGTACACTACAGTTCAAAAGTTTGGGGTCAAAAATGTTTTTCAAAGAAGTCACGTATGCTCACCTGAGCTGCATTTATTTGATTAAAAATACAGCAAAAACAGTAATATTGTGAAATATTATTGGAATTTGAAATAAGTGTTTTGTATTTGTATATATTTTAAAATGTAATTTATTAATGTGATGGGAAATGTGAATTTTCAGTTGCTCCAGTCTTCAGTATGATACGATATGATGTATTCTAATATGCTGATGCGACCCTTCAATGTTCAAAAAAGTGCATTAATGTTTTTGTGGAAACCGTGATGCATTTTTTCAGCTTTACTTGGTAACTGTTGTAAGATTCTAAATGTCTTGATTGTCACCAATATATGGGCCAATATATGATTGGCTTAAAAGGGGAACGTGGTTGAAATCTTATTTATAGTTGCAATTTTTCCAATGAGGTGATTTCAAATCTCTCTAATTATATAGTATACTGCATGCCAAGATGTCTGGAGTAATGCCATGTTTGTCCACAAGGAGGCAACAGATTTATAGTACATAAACAGAGTCTAGACTAAGAATCAATTCAATTTCTTCTTAGAAGTACGTTTATCTAATATCATTCACCAGACTTTTTTCTTGTATCTATTCCATGTTTTCATCTCTGTGATCAGGAGCAGTTGCCAGAGCTGAACGTTCATTTCCGTTCTCAGAGTTTCCATACATCTATGTACGCCTCGTCCTGGTTCCTCACTCTCTTCCTCACCTTCCTGCCCCTGCCAATAGCTACACGTATCTTTGACATCTTTATGTATGAGGTATGGACACAAGACACTTTGTGTGTGTCCATGCATGTTACTGACTTGGCTGTGTGTTTGATGGACACAATGTTCCTGGAAGTTAGCCAAATCTGAAAAACTTACTTCTAGGCACCTTTTAAAAAGGAAAAATTGTTGTTTTAGGATTACATTGTGTCCTAATCAGACTAAACGTGCAAAGAAAATGCTTTAGTATACTATCTAAAATGCAAAGTTTTGTACGAGTGTTAAAGTCAATAATATGGCAAGAGTAAAGTCAATGATAGACCAGCAATATCATGTACATGATTTTTAAGTCTTTTTAAAGAAGTGAATGCATCTAGGGGGTTGTAAAAACCTATTAGAGACATGAAAATATCAGAATGTGGATATTTGTTATAGTTGTTAGTCTGTGATCGTATGAATACTGTGTGGTGTTTTTCCAGGGTTTGGAGATCATATTCCGAGTTGGAATAGCGATATTGCAGTACAACCAGACAGACCTCATACAGCTAGACATGGAAGGAATGTCACAGGTTAGGAGAAAATCATCTCTGTTATGTACATCAATATGTTATACATGGACAATACTTTAACTGATGTTCGTTTAATATTCTCACCACAGCACTTTCAGAAGGTGATTCCACATCAGTTTGATAGCTGCCCGGATAAACTTGTACTACGGGCCTATCAGGTCAAATATAATCCCAAAAGAATGAAAAAGTGAGTGATTTGAGAGTAAAAAGTAAATTGAGCTTCCACATTAAATATGATTATTATATAGTACATGTTATTATTATGATGATAAAAACGAAGATTTGGTTCTTCTCTAGATTCGATTGTTGATTTTCATTCACAGATTAGAAAAAGAATACACCACCATTAAGAACAAAGAGATGGAGGAACAGATTGAAATTAAGGTTTGTAAGCCTGAATTTGGTGCAACTTTTTGAATAACGTGTAGATTGCATTTGTATGCGCATGTTTTACCCAATGATATTTTACTAACTTAATTAAGAATTAAATTTTATTATACAATGAATGTATGACTTTACTTTTGTTTAATTCCCCATCTGGGTTTGAATTATAAATAAAATATCCATAAATAGTTCTCCATCATTTACTCATAAATAAGTGCTCCACTTGGAGCTTTGAATGTGAACATGAATGATTGCTCCTAGTGAACATGAAACAATTATAACGTCAAACTGGATAAATGTGATGATGCTGTTACACATATAATTAATAAATGTGTGAACTACAGTGTTGTTATTGTTAAAGAAAACTATTCAACATATTTTTGGTAAAATAAAATATTAGATAAAAATGTTAACAATTTTTATATAATTTTAGTTTATGTTTAATCATTTGCTTTTTGAATAAAATACATAAAAAAAATCCCTTTGATTTTAACAGAGACTACGTACAGAAAATAGACTACTGAAGCAGAGAATAGAGACATTGGAGAAAGTGAGATGGTTTCTTTCTTCTAACTGATATGCATGAACCTAAAATAGCCCTGATTAGTTTGTGTTTGAGTAAACAGTGTAAATATCTTTATTATGTGAATCATGTAAACTTTTAGAGCATGTCTTTACAGAGGCTCAGCTGTTATGTCTCCTTTTTTGATGGTACATTTTTAAAGTCTTATCTCTCTTATTTTTCTCTGTTTTCCTCTATTGAAATTTCTTCCCCACAATTTTCACCACAAACAAACTCATTTCGTTGTACTCACTTGTATACTTTTACAAACTTTCTCTACTTGTTTTTTCCTACGTAACTTTTTTAAATGTTCCCTTTTCTTCTCTTCATGTGTGTCTGTCTATGTCTAACGTCTTTTTTCTTATCCTCTGTTTCTTTCCTTTTTTCTTCCTCATCTCTTGTGGTGTTGTAGGAGAGTGCTGCATTAGCAGACAGGTTGATTCAGGTACAGTACTGTCAAGCCAGCTGCACACTAATCTCTCCTTCCTTTCCTCCTCTCATTGCTCAATCACATGTTTCTTCTCTTCAACCTTCCACGGTTCATACTATAATGCACTCTTTTTCCTGCCTCTGCATTGTCCACATCCACACTATTCTGAGAATGGGCCTGTTGCATGAAAAATGGTTATTTGTTTTTCTGTGTTTCCCATCACTGCCTTGACAGCACATTTGTCTGTATGACTGGAATAATGTCCCAGAGGTGCCCTAAGTGAAGGTTAACCCTGACACTCTATATCGGCAGTGTAGCCTTGCATGTGGGATGTGGAAGCATAGGTGTGCATCAGGGCTCGGTATTAGGTCTGGTGGCATTTTTCATATTTTATCATGTAATTCATTGCATTTCAAAATTCAGTGGGATTCTTTTGATTGTTGAATTGATCAGATTTCTTCTTTGGTTTTATGACACAGAGGTATCATTGCATGTAGCCCCTCTCATTACCTTGACTGGAATGCCATACTTATCTCCGCTTAACCCTTAAGTAAAGAGACACATCTCCCAAGAAGAGACTTACTCCATTTCTCTTCTCTCAGGGTCAGGTGACGCGAGCCCAGGAGGCAGAGGAGAACTACGTTATTAAGCGTGAACTGGCTGTGGTTCGGCAGCAGTGTTATACAGCCAGTGAGAGTCTGGAAAAAGCTCAGGACACCATACGCGAACTTCAGGAACACAAGGTAACAGCAGATGACTAGCTACAAGTTCAGTTAAGTTTCTGAGCCTATTTTTGCTGCACTCAGCTGACCTTAGAAATAAATATTGATAAAATGCTACAAAAACCTTTTTATTGATAGTCTTTTTAAAAATAGGCTTTTATGAAGCTTCATAAAATTACTGGAGTGAACTGCTCACCCATCATTTAAAAAAAAAAAGATGTCTGCCACTGCTTGTGGAACTTGCACAAAACATGACAGAAACACCAAGAGCAGTTTCTATTCAGCAATTCTAATTTAATATAGATGATTTAGGCAGTTTACATAAGTTTTCAATAACCATTTTAGAATTTATTAGGGACAAAAAATCAATTGAGTTACCCAGTGTATAGCAACACAGCTCTGAAATGCTGTCTGTGTGAAAGCGCTGCAACCCAGGCTTGTCAATCCAGTTATTCTTTCTCACTGCTTACATATGCAGTGTGAAACAAACTTAACAATCACATCCATTGCCCGAAAACAACAAAAAGGTTTATTACTAAGTTTAGCTTCAGCCTTTTGAAGGTACCTACTATTGAATTAGAAAGATTCTCTCTTTTATACAGTGGCAGTGTAAGATCATGCTGTTTACCGGAAAACTGAACAAAGTCACATGCTATATGAACAGGCTTTGAATATTTTGAAACCATCATCATGTTCGCTGTACACATGGCTGCAGGCTATTCTTAGTCAAAAGAGCAGAATTACCCTGAACTGGGTCACTGATAGTTCAGAGATTATATCCTGGTAAGATTTATGAAAATTACTTATTATTACTAAGTTGACTGTTTGAACCCATCATTACATTTTAAAAACTGTCGTCATCCTCACAAATTAGAAGAATGGATGCTAAAGCATCACTATCTAACGGGGTATTTCGGTATTTTTGTTTTTTTCATCTAAGTGTGATTGAAAGGCATGTGTGAGAAGATGTAGGGGTGTGGTGTTTGTCATGTTGAGTGTGAGCCTGACATATTTCACACTCAAAAGCAACACTCTCTGATCATATGTATTTTCCTGTGTTACACTCAGAATTGACCACCATCCAAAAGTGGTGCTGATCTCAACAGAACTAGTGTACCATGTGCACCAATCAGCTAATCTTGTTGTTAACTTTTTAATTTTTTGTGACAATCGTGTTTCTTGAAGCATCATTTATGAAATTAGGCGGTCTCTGGCTCTCTAGAACTCATAAAAACAATGAATATTCATATTTATCACCACCAAAGAGTTCTGGAAGGGGAAAAAAACTTTAAAGACATCTTGGATTACCTTCTGATGGTCTCTAAAAACTTCAAAAAATTCTTACATTTCAGTGTAAACCATGTAATGTTTCAGTTAATAAAAGTTGCCGCCCAGTCGTTTTATTTACTTAACAAAGACATTTTTTAACAAAGAAGCGTAGTGCTTCTGTGTTGTACGCCACACGCATCACACACATGACCAGCGTCGGCCAATAGTGAGCCTACGTGTGACGTACAACACAGAAGCGCTGCGCTGTCACAGTACGTGAACTCACTCGAGGCCTCACTCGAGAAGGAAATGAATAGTTGAAATAAAGTCGTTATTTTTGTTGTTTTTTTAGCACAAAAAGTATTCTCGTCACTTGATAAACTTAAGATTGAGCCACTGTAGTCACTTGGACTATTTTAACGATGTCTTTAATAACTTTTCGGGGCCGGCAAGTTTCAATCCCTTAGAAGCCTATGGAGGAGTGATCCAGCTCTCAAATTTAATAAAAAATATCTTAATTTGTGTTCCGAAGATGAACGAAAGTCTTACGGGGTTGGAACAACATGAGGGTGAGTAATTACTGACAGAATTTTCATTTTTGGGTGAACTATCCCTTTAATGGTGAGTTTTTATGTTGCTTATTCGACCCAAATCTGATGAATCTGGTTTCATTACCTGGAGCTCGCTGTGGTTGACATGAAAAGTTATTTGTGGTCTATGTTTCTCATCCTCTTTTAACACGCACACATATATACATATTCACCTATATCATTTCATTTTAAATTCCAAGTATCAGCGTTCAGTGAAATGTTGTTAGTGAAGTCTGGATCCCTGGCAGCACTAGTATTCTCTTGTGAAAGGTTCATTTCCGCTGCGCTTTGCTGTCTGGAAAGTAAAGCATTTGGTTTTTAGCTAAAAGTCCAGTCCTTCTAGTAGTGCTTTACAAGTAAACCGAGGTAGAATGAGCGAGAGTTTATGTGATTGACACATCTGAGTAATACGGGTATGATGAAGTGACTGGAAGCCTGGAGGGAGGTAAGAAAAACAGAAGTAAAAGTCCGTGGGAACTAGTGTTCACACAAGTCTCCAGGGCAGGCCACAGCCCCCTCTGGTAGGCCACAGTATATGCACACAGGACAAGGCAGAAGCACACTCACATCAACACTGCCGCTACAGTGATCGATAATGCTACAAATTATCTAAAATTTCCAGAAGCATATCTGTTACTCTGAGTAGACATTTACAGAATGACTGTTTGTTTTTCAGACATAACCTTAAATTTCTTTGGAAATGCAAAAGAGGCTGAAATTGTTATTTTGTGACATATTGGTCTAGAGGCCATGTGTTACAGTAAATGTAGGCACTGACACTTAGCCTCGGTTGTCTTATCACTTTAATAGAATGGTAACAACAGTGATATTAGTCAAATATAATTTAATAAAATATACTTTTTTATTGTAACAATTAGAATATAAATTCTTCCACCGAGTATACAGTTCACTTTTTCAGTATCCTTGGATTCAGAAGAATTTTTCTCCATAGGGATTTAAAAAACTTTCTTCACTAAAAAGTTGGTCCATAAATCACACATCTGTGCACTGAAATCTGTGAACATTACAAAAAGATTACAAGACTTTATACTTAATGTCTTACTGTATATGAGATAATGAACTGTGTGTCCCAAGATGTAACAGAATCAAAAAACGACTGCAAGCTATTGACTTTGACGTAGGAGTGAACAAACACAACAAATTACAAACAATAGGACACACGATATAATAAACAAACCTTTACATTTTTTAAGTACTGTACTATTTAAAAGTAGCATGCAAGTAAGAAATACCACCAAAAAAAAAGATTTTAAAAGAAAATAAAACACAACATAGTCTTCACTGCAGGAAATATTCACTGATTCTTATTAAAGTTACAAGTTATTCAGTCAAGAGCAGTGAGTGATATTCTGTCTTTTGTGGTTTAATGAACAAGATGGCAGCAGAGTTATAATAGGCTGCTGTCACTTTAAGCCCTAATGCACGGATCAAATGTATTGACACAAAAGACAGGCATTTTGACATAATTGTGTGTGTATTTGGCCGTTCATCGTCAAAGAGAACTGAACACACATGCTGTGTGAGAAGCAGCTTTCTGTGGGTGCGCTTAAGATGCGAGCACCACATTGAGTTCATTTTTTGGGCCTTATTGTGCTTCATTTAACGTCAAGCACATCCTGTGCTTTTTTATTCATGCACGTTTCTTAGTCGCTCTAATGTGTCTATAAATTTCAGCAGGCTTGCGCGCGACTTAGCAAAAGCTTTACACGGTATTGCCACGATATATATATATATATATATATATATATATATATATATATATATATATATATATATATATATATATATCATCATATCGCCTAGCCCTATAAACTGCATTATATTAAAGTTTATTGCAAAATATTAAAATATATACAAATAAATAAGTATTTTTATTACATCATTTGCAATGCTACATGGGAGCAAGAGGGAACTGCTCAGCTCTTTTTGCGTGGTTCTCGTTTCTATGTTAACACTTTCTTCTGATTGATGGATCCAAGGAATATCTGTTTTCGGGAACTCTCCCAAGGATGATCTCTCTCTTTTTTTTAGGATGTCAGAGCAGTTTTAAAAGGTTTATCGTTTTTTCTGTGCATAAAATGATTGGGATTTTTACTTCCTGAACCCTACTGTTGTGCTGTATAAAGAAATCCCCTTTTTGTACAGTTAAGCTTAATTTTGTTGTGTTCGAAATCCATATACAGTATCTGATATACTCTGATATAATGGCAGCCATTATAACCTTCTCTGCACTCACCAGTGTTTCAATCCATTTTGTCTTTCTGTCTGTAGTATACAGAGGAGTTTGTGAGTGGGCTGCAAACTCAGTTGGAACAGTCTCGTCTACAGGAAGCAGAACTACTCGGTGCTCTGAAAGAAATGCAGGACAAAGTGCTCGATCTGGAGAAGGTGTGTGTATGTGTGTCTGACTTTTTAGTCAGAATTTTCAAGTATGAATTGGTAAAAAAGCTTCTGCACCAGTGGTGATGATTAGATCATCAGTGGCGATGATTCGTCTGATATGGCTTGTGCACACACAAATGATAAGTGAAATTATTTTGAATTGCATGAAAAAAATATACTTCTTTTTAGTACCAAATGGTGCTGATGCATAATACTTAATGGTATATTGTCTGCATATTGTAGAGGAACAGCTCTCTGCCTGATGAGATTAATGTAGCTCAGCTGCAGGAGGAGCTGAAGCTGGTGAAACTGAGAGAGCAGGAGACTCTACGTTCCTTCAGAGAGATGCAAGAGGCCGTTACTGATCTCAACCACTGCTGGCAGGTGCAGAATCTACACATCCCTACTGAACTCTACACAACTTTACTGATCTTTACACAATTAAACTCTCTCCAAATCCTCTGAACTCTACAGAATTCAGATTTGTTTTTGTTTTGCACTGCATTGTCATTTTCATTTGTTGATTGTTTTGACGTTCATAAAAAAGTATGAATTTCTGTTCATCAAGAATGGACTAATAGAATTATTTCCCGTTCTCCCCCATTCCATTACTTTATTGGTTCTTCTACAGGTCCTCAAATCTAATTCTTTGCAAACCTTTTTTTTTATGACAGAATCATACGTCTCGTGGAGGAGGAGGCCATTGGAAAGAGTCTCCTAAGAAGAATGCGTTGAATGAGCTGCAGGATAAACTGATGAGTTTGAGACTGCGAGAGGCTCAGGGTCAGGCTGAACTCAAAGAGGTCAAACTTAAAAACCTGCAGCTGGAGAGCCAGGTTAGAACTACAATGCCTGTCCGTATCAGTGTTATTTTAGTATAATTTTAGTATAAAAGTAATGTGTATGTGTATATATATATATATATATATATATATGTATTTTTTTTATTATAAATATATATACTGTTTATATATATATATAATATGTATATATGGTATAATATGAAAACATCCAATATACCCATAGAAAAAAAAACTCTTCAAACAACACCTTGCCTTTTCTCCTGGTCTCCATAGAACCAGATCAACTGTAAACTAGTTGGCAGACATGAGCAAGAGAGCGCCAGCCTGCAGGAGAGACTGCAGAATGCTCTTTCTCACAACAAAACACTACAAAGCCAGCTCAACGAAATGAAGAGAAAGCAGGCCGAGTTTGACTGCAAGGTACAATGCATTCACAGTCATAAAATTCAGGAAGGACAGATTCAATGAGATAAACAGTAAATGGGATGCACAATAAATTAGTGCCATATTGGTTATTGCCTAGCATAAGACATTTTTTTATTTCCTGTATTTTTATATTTAGATTACCTTCATCATCTAACCCTCACTTAAAGTAAATCTTTAAAAACACTCTTAGGTGTCAAAATAAATAAAAATTGTATCAGTTTATCTTGCTGTAATGACTATATTCACTTGTAGCATTTACAATGATTAATCTTAAATTTTTAATGTTTTATTATTTATTTGTTTAGACAATAGTATAGAATTGTATATATATATGCCATTTATCCATCATCAGCCATAACATAAAACAATTATCCCTTTATCAGTATTAGCCAGAATTTTTATATCAGTGCATCCCTAGCAAATAGACATAGTTAGACTACTACCAAAATTACATTTATAGATGAATGCATTAATTAGAATGTAGAATTTTATGTGTATAATGTAGGAATAATTTAGCTGTCTGACCTTTAGAGCAAAGAAGAGGTGATGGCAGTGCGTCTAAGAGAAGCTGACAGCATGGCCGCTATGGCTGAACTCCGGCAAAAGATTGCCGACCTAGAAATACAGGTGAGAAATACAGGCCTACATATGTGCAATTACTGTGTCAACTTGACTATTTAACAGAAGTTGCATTTCTCTTCTGTAAAACAGCTATGCTAGTTGGTATAATGCACAATTTCATGTTGAATTTTGAGTAAATATTAGCAATAAGTGAACAATCGTTTTTTTACATCTCATTAAATTGTTTAATGCAAATATCAAGATTACTTTGGCTATTGCTCTATAGATAAAGCTCTCTCGATATTGGAAAATATCGGTTGACCACTAAGTTTTCTGTGTATATATTGGTATATACAGAGTATAATCAAATGTAAATGTGTGTGTACTGTATGTATTGCCTACAGAAAGAGGAAGGACTGATCCAAGGCCAGCTGAATCACTCAGACTCCAAACAGTATATAACTCAACTGAGGCAGCAGATCGCTGAACTCAAGAACGAGGTGAGGTTTTCACAAACAAACACACCCATACATGCACTAGTATGCAAGTTCAGCTGATATCTGTAACAGTCTTTGCACTTGCATCGTAATCTGTGATCAGAAAAAAAGTCCATAACATTTGAATCCCACATTATTGTAGCTAAAAAGCACTTGCTGTACCATGATCCCTACTACACAAACCTGGTTTCTCAAATTTTGATTTATTCCTGTTAGTATGGCTCTTTTATATGTTTTACAGTCTGTACTTTGCCACCATTTTTCTTAGTATGCTCTATGAGCGGTTACCTTTCTACCTCATTTTAGAGTGGTTTTTGTAGTGCTTTTCTTGGCATTTGGGACCCTCCCTAACCACAATAAAAACCACTCGAAAATCTTTTTCCCCATTCCCCCCATATGCCCTCACACACACAGGCGGCTTTGATGGTTTGATACTGTGGTGCTTTACCCACGCACCCAGTCACAACCCGGTCTCACGCACTTCATGTGATGATCTTGCTCATTTGTAGAAAAACCTTTCGTGACAGGGGGTGTGAGAGTGTGTTGACATTCTCTTTCTCTTGAATGTATTTCCCTCCATTTCACCTCTCTGTTCATGTATCACTCCGTCTTTCATCTCTCGTTTTCATCCCTCTTTTCGTTTTTGATTTCGTCATCGCCATTCACGTTTCCTCTCGCTCGATAGCTTTGCTTGTGTCAGTGTTTACATACAAATTTGAAGTGATTATGCTCCAGTTTCATGGTTACTGTAATCACTGAGTTGAGATGCATTGTGGGCGCTTTCAAAGGACGGATTTACATCAGAGTTTTACATGTGCTCATATTCTGCCATGAAATCAGGTCACCATATGTTCTGTTATGCCAAAGATTTAGAATCATTTTTAATCAAAACAAATCAACTTGAAGAAACTCTGCAGTCTTATATAACACAATATAATTGCGAATTTTAGATCGATTTTTTATTTTTTTTTGTACTTTAACATTATAAAATAACTGGTAAATATTATAATTGGGGTTTCGATATTGTCAAATGAATCTGTACTAACTAGCTAATTTATCCTTTACCATAAAATCTTTTCTGTTATGTATTGTGTATTTATTAGGGCTGATTACAATTTTACATGAAATGCCAAAGAATTAATCAAATTATTTGCAATTAATCGTGCAGAACATTTAAATAATTTAAAAACATTCATTCATTTCATTTCTGGTGGCTGACAAATGCATTGAATAGACGTCGCAAAAGGTGGCTTTAGGTAGCAATATATATCAATGCATTTTTTTATTTCCATGTCATTGAACATAAACCAGTCACTAGCCTGCAGTTCACAACCATCTATTTCTATTAAATTTGTCTGGTGTCAAGACTGTCTATATATATATATTTTAACCGTTCAGCACTGAATGTGCTTTTCATTATCATGTACTTTAAAAAAATCTCGGTGATGTCCTAATTCGGAAGTGCTGTGCACTGACTTTTGCTCTGTGGTTTTGGCTGAAACGAGATCAACCAGACAGAGGAAGTGAGAGGTGGGGCTTGTGTAGATGATAGTCTCAGGAAGCTTTTCCATTGGTTAACCACAGCCCCTCCCACTCCCACACTCACAAATTGCTAAAGAACTTTTTGGGAAACCCATGACGTTTCAGGTCTGAGATTTTAGCAGAATACCTGTTTTAAGTCTCTCACGAATGTTAGGACAGACACACATACACACGCAATCACACTCACTTAGGCTCATTGACTCAGAAGGGAAGATCTGAAATGAGAGCAAAAAATTGTGGTCCATTTCTGTCACGCAAGAAAATCCACTCACTACGTGATTCACACACATCCATAGTCGCATATTCACAAAGGGGACAAAGATTTAAGCATACAAATGGTACCGCAAAAGTTACATATCAAAACAAACATGCAAAAAGTCTTGAAGATCGATATGGATATCGATATAAAAAATATATTTAGATATACTAATAGGTAAAAAAAAGATGTTGATCAATATATAAAACCACTAAATTCCAATTAATATTAAACACATACATATTGTAGTGCTTCTTTTCGTGCAAAAAATGTATTCTATCATTTGTGAATTGTGTAACATTTCTGTAAAAAGCCTCAATCAATTTGGTAACACTTTATTTTAAGGCTAGTTACAGGTAATGTACTTGCTATAGTAATAACAGTAAAGTATGCATAATTACTAGGAACTAACCCTAACCCTATTATACATGTAATATAGAGTAGAGTAATATTACTCAGTACTTATTTGTGTAATTAAACAGTAACAACATCTCCAAATAAATCGTGACCATCAATTAAAACCAAACCACAGGGTGCTTTACAGAGAAATAGTGACAAACTGATCTTAATCACATTGCATGTGTATACTTTGCTCTAACACCTCTCTGATAAGCAGCAGCTGATAAACTTAAATTCTCCATCAGCACACATTGAAGATCACTACTTGTTGCTATGGAAACATGCCAACCTGTCGAAAAAAAATTGCGGTAAATGTGGTGTTGTGTGCCTTTTAATGTCAATGTTTTTATTTTACAGATAATTAAAGACATTTCAGTTTGATTCTCAGAAAATAAACCACAAACTCATGTTATGAACATTTTCAGATTTAACCCTTTTTTAACAGGTCAAAAGTGAGTCAGTGATTTATTTATACAGTGTCTATTTTAGCTAATGTTGTTCTTTTGTATGGTTATGAATAAATTGCATCACTTGCATAGTGTATGTTGTTTTTTGGATGCTTACCAGGCCTTTTAATTAGCTAAGTCAGCTATACTTCCTTGGTCAACCACCTTCACGTTTTCCATGTGCTGGCACTGCTTCATTCCTATACTATTACAGTTTTTTATTAATATTTTGGTTTCGCTTTTATATTTTCCATTTTCATCAGTTTATAAATTAGTGCAATTTTGTTATGCGCTTTTTGTAATTTTGAAAAAAAAAAAAAATATATATAGTTTTATGAATTGTTTTTTTTTTGTTTTAGATATTTTAGCACATCAAGTTAAACTAGATGAAAATGAGAAATGTGGAATAAAGTACTTTTTTTATATTTTATTTAATTTCAGTGGTTAAAAGGGTTAAATTCTGTCACAAGTGAAGATATTTTTGATGAAATCCAAGAGGTTTCTGAACCACCCATGTGCAGCAACGTCATTTCAACTTTTAAGGTTATAGTTATAAATACATCGTTAAAATAGTTCATGTGACTACAGTAGTTCAACCTTAATGTTATGAAGTGACGAGAATACTTTTTTGTGCGCAAAAAACAAACAAAAATAACGACTTTATTCAACAATTTGTTCTCTTCCACGTTATTCTCCTACGCTGTTGATGTTGTGTAAACAGTGTAGCGATTCCTGGTTCTACGTCAGAACGCTGCCTTACTATTGGCCAGCTCCTGCGTCAGCATCACACGCATGTGTCATGGTGCTCACATGACCAGCGTCGGCCAATAGTAAGGCAGCGTTCTGACGTAGAACCCGGAAGCGCTGCACTGTTTACACTACATCAACAGCGTAGGAGAATGACGTGGAAGAGAAGAGATTGTTGAATAAAGTTTTTTGGGAAATTTTGCGCACAAAAAGTATTCTCAACGCTTTATAACTTTACATTTGAACCACTGTAGTCACATGAACTATTTTAACGATATCTTTACTACCTTTCTTGGCCTTGAAAGTTGAAATGACGTTGCTGCACATGGGTGGTTCAGAAACCTCTCGGATTTCATCAAAAATATCTTCATTTGTGTTCCATAGATAAACAAAGTTCTTACGGGTTTGGAACAACATGAGAGTGAGTAATTAATGACTGAATTTTCATATGGTTTTAGGTTTCGTTTTACTTAACTATAATAACCCTGGCTAGACGGGCACCAATACAGCTTAAACTACCTTGAAAACAGGGGCCGGTTGTATAAACATAGCCATTATGTTAAGACAGTGTCTTAAGTTCTAGTGTGACCCACTAGCAGTTAGTCAGGGGCAGTCAGTTTTACTTTTCGGTATTAAATTAGGCTAATCTACGTTTTTATGTAACTGATTTAAAAAAGCTATGAACAGTCTTAAGGAAAAAAAATTGGTGTCTAACTTGTAAGACTAGTCTTAATTTGTACGAATATATGCTGGAATATAGAACTTGTCAACCCCTTTCTCTTGAACATTTTAGATCAGGCAGCTGCGTGGACAGCGCTCCAAGTTCCAAAATACCAGTGGTGGCGCTTATCAGGACCTATGTTTGGAAAGCCCAGCGTCTGCGGAAGGCGATTACCTCAGTTCAGACGAGGACCTTCTTCAGAGCCACCTGCCTGTGACCGCCCTGTATCCACATCACTCGTCACCTCGTCTGGACAGTCAAGGCAGCACGGACAGCGATGGAGAGGAAAGAAACCCCATTCAAAACCCCTGCCAAGACCCTCTGCCTAACCAGCAGCAGCTTTACCCGGGCATGGTGTGTGCCGAAGGACTCGAGAACTGAGATTCCTTGAAATTGTGGGACAAGGAGAATTGAAAACTTTAGAAAAAGACATGATTAGACTGCACAAAATGCACACACATATAGCGTGAGAGAGATTATGTACATTCACCCAAAAGCTGTCAGAGGTAGGGCAGGAAACTGATGCATAGCGTAACACTCTCATAGTATATGTTTCCCTCACTCTAGCTGTGTCCGGAATCTGGAAAAAATGGCGCCTTTACTGGCAGTATATGATGATGGCACCAAGGCATATCCCGATCCAGTGTTTGCCTTCCATCTGTTCGACTTATAATGTTGCCACAATCCTGTGCGTTCAGTTTGGCGGTTCGTGCTAAAATGACATCTGATAAAGTGATTAGAAATACAAGATTCTTTTTCATGTTTTTGAAAACTTAAGATTACATTTTACACAGAAATTGCATTGTATTCAGACAAGTATTTCTTTGGTTTATGTCTAAACTTCACTTGAATTTGTTCTAGATCATTAGACGTGACGTTTGGTGTCTTGGAAGCTGGCCTGAAACTAGTTTCCTAAGGCGGTACGTTCATACAAATACATGGCAGCTGCCTTCGGTTTCGGACACAGCCTCTGTGTCTCTCTCTCTTATTCTTTCTCTTTGCCTTACTCTCTCTTTTACTTGGTCTTTTTGTCAGTGTGTCTGTTGCGCTACATGTAATTCTTAAACTTATTGTATTCATAGGACTGATTTTGGAGTTCTGTGTACCATATACCAACATATATACATACGTATATATTCTCCTCTCAGAGTGCCAGAAAGTTTGGTCATTTCTGCCATTTTCTCCTATCAAAGAAAACAGTGTGGCTTTGAAACTACCTCTAAGGGTGCTTTCACGATTGTCTGGTCCAAACCCGAGTTTGATTGCTCCCCCCTCGTCATGACGCAGGAGAAGGTGGTAAAATGCATAGCGTTGCTCACCTCACTCTTATATTATGGTTTTTGAACCTTTGGTTTTGTTTTCCAAGCGTCAGCACATAACGGCACTTGCATCTATCTGCAGCGTATGTACTGCAAATGTTCTTAAGAGTGCGGGAGTCCATTTCTGCTGAAGGCAAGCAGAAATGAGATATACATTCTCTCGTCTTGCATTGCGTCAGTCACACTTGTCAGGAAATTGAGTGAGAACACACCCAAACACAAAAGGTGCATCCCAATTCGCATACTTGTGCACTACTCTTTGCCGTTTTGTAGTATTAAAAGTGCAAGTAGTGTGTTCACACTGAAAATTCCTAAAAGAAAAAGTCCACTTTAAATACTCTGATGATGCACTTAATAAACTCAAAAAATGAAGTGTGGAATGTTGGACACTTCATCCACTCATCTTTCACAGCTTTAATTAAATAGCGGAGGGGGAGGGGCTTTCAGACCGATGTTGAATGACAAAAAAAAACGTATAAAATTCATACTCTGTTGAGTTCATAGTGTATAAGTGCATAGTGTAGGGTTGGGTATCTTGAATTTTAACGATTTCGATTCTGTTTATTCATTCTGATTCTTATCGATTCCTAATTTCGATTCCAATAAGGTAAAAAAAACTTGTATATCATTCACATTTATTTTAAGTCTTAATGCAAAACATTTCTTTGTAGTTGAATACAATCAACAAAAATCATCCAGCTAAAGAACACTTACACAAGGAACTTTTGCCTAATATAATAGAAACAAATTACATTACAAATATAGTTACAAAAGTTATTCAGTCAAGAACAGCAACTGAATTTTCTCTTTGTCTTGTTATTTGATTAACGTTATTATAGAGATAGCAGCAGGAATATTAGGCTGCTGTCACTTTAAAAGCCCCGTGGATTCAATATACTGTAATGCATTTTCTTTGTCAACTGTTTACGTTCACTTAAGACATAACCGACTGTGTTTGCACAAATATTTTGACATATTTTTTACTATTCAGTATGAGAGGCGGCTTTCTGTGCACACTTTTTGGATGTGTGCGCAGCACGAATCTTCTTGCGCTTGAATGGTTTAAAAACACATTAAAATCACTCAATTTTATAACAAGTATTACTTAAGTATTAAATTAGGATTAAGTAAGTACCTTAAGTAAGGATTTTTGATTCCCAACTCTAGCATTGTGTATAGTGCATCATTTGGGACGCAACTACAGATTTATAGAATTAAATGTCAGCAGCGAAACGTACCCCAGATCTCCCTGTTTTAGGCGAACTTTAGGCAGTTTGCAGATGCGCACCAAACAAACCAAACTCTTATGTCAATCGAAACCGGGTGTGCACAAAAAGTGTGAAAGCACCCTAATTTAACCAGACTTTCCCTTTGAGCGTACCAAATTCACCAATACAACAGCCATCTGGCTTGAAATGAGGTGGCAGAGGAGAGAAAAATTCAGCAGGAATACACACCTGCAGTACACTGAAAGTTTGGATTAGCAACATCCCATCAAATCTTTGGCTTTGGAAATCATAGGATTGTCACGCTCAGTTGGTGCCTAACGTAGGGACCATCTCTCTCTTTGTCTACTGTTTCTTTAGAGGCTTGCAGCAGAAATGGTGCTGGACGTTCTTCATTTTTCTGTATTGTTCTTCTGAAGAGGATGTGCACCTCGTATGTTTTTCTCAAACGCAACAGACACTACAATCACTTTAATGAGAGGTAAAGGCTGAAGGAGAATAAGAATGAACAAAGTCGTATTATATAATGTAATAGGGATGTTAATAGTTACATGCATAGATGAATATTACCGTAGCTCATCCATGTATTTGTGTGTGTGTTTTATACAAAAACAAAGAAAGGTGATCAAAATTTTGGATGGAAAAAAAATCCATTGCGAAAGAAAACTATTGTGTGTCAACATTGCCAAATGTTTATTTTTATGTTATTTATGTTTATTTCTTGTTTTTTTTAATAATGTACATGTACTTCATGCATACAGAGGCCAAAATATTTTATTCATACTATTCTTCTGTGCCAATCCTGAAAAACGGCTTGAGGCTGAAACTACAGGGTCTCCAGAAAAGAGATTAGTTTAAAAAAAGGGTAAAGAAAAGAAAAACAACTGCTGCTATGACATTTTTTAGTTATTTTATTATTATTTTTAAATATGTTCACAAGGATAACCCCTCTCCCATGTAGAGTAGATCTATATGTCCAAGATATACTGTGAACTTATTATTGACTTGATGCTCATCAGCAATGAGTTGCCTAGACTTGTATTCGAACTTGATTTGCATTTCACAGTTCTGCATTTTACCACCAGTTATAGTCAGTTACTGATCCTGACTTTTAATGGTTAACATGAGATTTTGAGTTTGTGCTGATTCTAAAGCAACTTCCTGAAGCGTTTGTGATGACTTGCTCATGGTTTTGTTATTGAAAAGTCTTTTTGACTTGTAGAGCTACCGCTTGCTTGCATTTGATTGAACTACAGAAGGTTTACAAACAAACGTAACTACTAAACTTAATGACATAATGTGAGATGTTGTATATATGCGTATATTAATAACACTTTTCTTCCTTTTAAGCAAATTTGGTCACTTTAATTATTCTACCCACTATTTCGTAACCTGTCTATGACTTGCATCTGTCTCAGTATTGTCTACGATGTCGTGTTTGTCTGACCACACTCGGTGCATCAGTGTAAATGCCTTTCCCCACTACTGCCTCATTCTGCTAAAGCTCGCTGATCATTGTATTAATCAGACATTTTACATTTTTACATGACTTTCTGAGAGCAAAACACTTCCGTCCCTCTGCTCAGACGAGACATTTGCACCCTTTATTGACAAAAAACAGTGTGAAGCTGCTTTCAGTCATATCTCTGACATTGATGCATTACAAGACATCAAAAAAGGCATTTACAGTATGTGCTGAATCTGAATGGGAAGCCGTATAGGTGTGTTCATAAAGCATATCTTCTTTTGAGTGGTCAGCTCTCAAGATAATCTGGGGTTGCTGTTTTAACTTCTCACAGTGTTGTATTGACTGACACTTGTCTTTTGTTTTCTGCAAAACTGTTTATGAATGGAATTGATTGTGAGGAGTGGCTATTTTTCCTTTCATCAAACCCGTTATAACCCTTTTACTTTTCAAAATATCTTATGGACATGTTATAGCTAAAAGAAAATAGACTGAGAAATAACAGTGCAAATTAGTCCAGTCATAATATTTTATGCATATACAGACTTTTTTGTTTCATTTTGCAGTATAAATTAAAAGTAAACTCAAGACCTCTAGCATCAACTAGGTTTTTACTCTGATTTAGCACATCCTTCCTGTTCCGCAATGACCTCTGTAACATTTAAAACCATCCACAAAACTGGTTTCAGAAGTGTGTAACGTTTATAAACTGGTGTTCTTTGCAAGAAAAGCAGCAAGTAAAGGAAGTTGCCGTGCACCTTTCATTCGCTGGTCTTCAAAGCGAAACCTCAGAGGGTCCCAGTAGATGAAGAACTTATTCAAGCAGTCATTTTACCAACATTTGTTCTGGTTTGGGACTGTTGGATTTCAAACAGTCGAAGGAAACTGTCCTCACAACTTGATTACAACACACACAACGGTTTTGTGGTGTGCGTTTTAGCTTCTGAAGAATATTTGCTAATAGGAAATCAGAAATGTCTGTTTTGAAATTAACTCGAGAGAATGAGTTTGGTAACCATTGTTGTTGTTAATTGAGTCGATTTTGTCATTAGTCATTTTAACAGTAAAGTCATTTATACAGTATAGTCAAACACATTTCTGTCTCACATTGTCTAGTTTGTGATCAGAAGAAAAAAGGATGAATGAAAAATGTTATGGTGGTGATAATGATGTGGAATTATGAGTCAGTTTTTTCCTGCATACGGTCCTTCACATATCTCAGTGTATCACTGTTCCAGTTGAAGCTGAATACCTTTATATACTGTTATTTGCAGCATCTTTCATGAGTTTTATCTTTCACCATTTTAGTTTTTTGCTTGTTTTTAAGGTTGCCGTGTCAACAATGTTCATAATGAAACTCTTGATTTGTTTCCTAACTACAACAACACAGCATAAATGCACCCTTTTATGCATGCAAACCGCTGTTCAAAAGAACACTTTTCATGTATTGTTTAATGCCGCCTATATCAGGATATGTTTTAAACGGTAGTTTACTAAATCATTCCAACAAGACTTGTTTCTTTTTGTGCTCCTCTTTTTAAGATGAGAAGAAAGTGTGGTGTACCCTGCCTTATTTATTTTTATTTATTTGATTTATTTTTGTATATAGCGCATGTAATGTCATCAGTGTTACAAGCATACAGAAAATGTGCATACTGTGCATTATATGCTTTCAAATGTAGTATGACTGTGCTATTTCAAACACAGTGTGCATTAAAACAGCAACCCCAAAAGAAGAGGTCAAAACATTATACTCATCACATTATGCTTTCAGGTGTAGCCATATTAAATAAATGACCAGCGAGGGCATGAGGTCATAAAGCAGAGGCTGATCTGACATCATCTCCTCTATATTGCTCCAATAGCTGCCTTACCTCCTTTCGCCAGTCTGTAAATGTCCAATTGTCTCCCTGTGACACCCATCAATTTACATCCTCTCTCTCCTACAATGTTACTGATGTGTTATTAAGAATGACAGTACTAAAGATTATATAAATGGCAATGTTATCAAATGATGATCCAGTGTTCTGTATTTGATGATAAATAAAATGTATTTAAAAAAAATAAACATTTACATTCGGAAAGTTCACATTTTGATATTGTGTAGGTATTATTTTGCATTAATGATGTTAAGACAATTTCATGATTTACTCACCATTGTAATCATTGGTGGTCAAAACAGCTGAAGACAATATGCAAAACTTCTTTTAATGTAGGCTACTATATTTTGTTTCAATAATAGTCTTTATTGTTTTGTGTTTTGAGGGGATTTCATGATTCTAGACAATATTCACCTCTGAATTATGCAACATTTATGTCTATATAAAATAATACAAATATTAGATAAAAAAAGTAAAAAAAAAAAAAATCAACACAATATCATGGCAATTCTCAACTATTTTACGTTTTGGCGAATTGGTGGCTCATTCAAATGTTTTCATACAATCTGCCAAAACCCCAGTGACGGGTTTGCTTAGGGGTGGACCATCATACTTACTTTTGTATGATTTACATTGTTGTAATTCATACAAAATCAGGTTCACTGTAAAAAAAAATCCACGTAATTCAACTTAACTTCAGTTACTGCCTTAACAGTATAAGTATAATCAAATTGGCTGTACAAGTCATTTCAACTCTTTTTTTAAAAGCTTGCCTAGTTAAATCTTGTTTAACAGTCAACAGATGAATAGCTCTATTTGGAAAGAATTAATAATTCTAGAATGATTGGGGCGATTTTGAGAAATACAATATAACAAAGATACAAATGAAATGAACAGTGATTTAGCCTATGGTTTTTATTTAAATCTAATAGTATCAGGGTACAGAAATGTAATAATCAAATGTAAAATAGCCCTGCATGGTCTTCACTGTATAAATTAAATATAATTAATACACAGAAGTAATTCTCTCTTTGTATTTTGTTGTTTGATTAACATTAATGACTCAGCAGGTATATTAGGCTGCTGTCACTTTAAGAACTAATGCACTGATCCAATATAATGATACGCATCTGTTTTATTTCGTTCATGTAAGCCATAAGCAACTGTGTTTACGAGGATTCTTGCAGAGACTGGCATTTTGACATAATTTTTTGCCCCATGTGTTTATTCAAGCACAAATAGATGAGAAAGATAATGGAATTCTGTGTTTGCATAGCTCTGTGTGCGCACAGAAAACAATGCGCGAGTTCCGAATTCCGTTCTTTTTTCAGCTTTGTGCGCTAAAATGGTTTCAAATTGCTAGAATGTTTAAACTGACAGGACCTAAAACACGAGCAAATGATAAATTCTCACTCTATGATGGTTAAGCACATATCGTGCAGCCCTAGCATGGATTTAGCATCATGCAAAAGTAATTATTTTTGGTTAGAAATGCATGGTCATGTGAAGTTATTATGCTGTCCCCAATGAGGAAACCTGTTCCATATTGAATAAAACACTTTTAATTAAGCCAATGAAGTCTTCATCTCATGTGTGTACATCATTTATATTTTAAAAGTACACTCTAAAAAGTAATTCAGCCACAACTTAAATGCATGGTGCAAGTTAAAAATTCTAATTTATTGATTTAATTAAACCTTTTAAGTTGCAAACATTATTTTGTTGAGTTCAGTTGACGTAATAATGTTGATCATTACATTAACTTAATATTGTGCATAATTTAAACTCAAATTTATTTGTTATTTGGATCTTTTTTTAAATTAAGTTGTTGTAACTTTAATGAAATTGTCTTGAAAATGTGTAAGTTTGAAAATGAATTTGGGTAGTGCATTTATGGTGCAGCGATAAGGAGAATACATGTTGAAAATAAGTGTTATTGTGTTTTTTAGTGGAGGGAAACGATACTCGGTTACTAACGTAACCTCGGTTCTCTCTAGAGAGGGAACGAGTATTGCGTAAGTTTAGCTTACGCTACGGGAAAGATTAATCTTCTCGAGATACTGAAGCCAAAAATTATCCTTAATTTTGTATACCTTGTCAACGCAGTGCAGCAGCTAGCAGACCTAGAGCAGGCTATCTTGCGTGCTCATTGGCTGCCCTGCGGGCAACTGCTGCAGCCTACCAGTGAGCCCGGCGTGACGTCACGCCCAATGAAGGGCGCCCGCACCTTCATAGCGTCACAGCCCGCCAGAATGGGCGTGGCTTAGCCTATAAAGGAAAGGGGCTGTAGGCTGCTTCCCTGGTTTTTGTCGACTGAAGCGAAGTCGCTCGTGGCGCGAGCACGGCCGGTTACGCAATACTCGTTCCCTCTCTAGAGAGAACCGAGGTTACGTTAGTAACCGAGTATCGTCCTCTTACGAGAGGTTCTCTCGTATTGCGTAAGTTTAGGTTACGCTACGGGAACACTTTGTCAATGCCGTGCGCGCCAAGCATCCACATGAGACCCCGATCTTTCTAGGGGGGGAACCCCATAAGTGGAAAGAATAAGGTGGCCGGCCACGCGGGCCATCACTTGTACATAAGCACACATAGGGAATACAGAGCAGCGCGGGCGCGGGGTCTGTATAGGCACATGGCATAATCCCATTTAGTGTAGCTCAACCAGGAGAGCTGGGTCATGTGAGAGTGATCTAAGCAGGAGATCTGGGCAGAATACACCTCTCGTTCAGACTGACAGCAGTTTAGCCTGCAAGGTGGGAACTTCTAGGTTATAAAACCTGACAAAGGTAGACGGGGAGCTCCAGCCCGCCGCTACGCATATGTCATGGATAGAAATCCCGCTGGACCATGCCCACGAAGAGGCCACGCCTCTCGTGGAATGAGCCCTGATGCCCAGAGGGTATTGCAGACCCTTTGACGCGTAAGCGGGCGCTATAGCGTCTACTATCCATCTGGACAGGCTCTGTTTCGAGGAGGCGAAACCCTTGGTGCGCCCACCAAACGAAACAAAAAGCTGTTCCGAGCGCCTGAAGAAGGCTGTGCGCGTAATGTAAACCTCAGCGCTCTGACGGGGCAGAGGAGGTTCACATCACTTTCACTGTCAGATGCTGGGAGAGCAGACAATGAAATAACTTGCGCTCTGAATGGAGTGCCCATCACTTTAGGGACATAGCCATGTCTAGGTCTGAGGATGACTTTAGAGTCATTTGGTCCGAACTCAAGACACGACGCGCTGACAGACAGCGCATGCAGATCCCCTACGCGTTTTACTGATGACAGTCAGAAAAAACGTTTTCAGTGATAGATATTTCAACCCCACGGAGTCTAGTGGTTCAAAAGGAAAAGCTTTCAGGGCCTCGAGGACCAATGAAAGATCCCACATAGGAACCGACGGGGGGCGCGGCGGATTCATCCTTCTAGCTCCTCTAAGGAAGCGGATGACCAACTCATGTTTTCCCAGTGACTGGCCGTTCGTTGATTCTGCTAACGCTGCCACGGCCGCCACATATACTTTGAGCGTGGAAGGGGACCTTCCCTTATCCAACAGCTCTTGTAGGAAAGTTAGCAGATGCGCCACCCCGCATGTCCGCGGGTCCAGACCTCTGTCGGTGCACCATCCGGAGAACACCGACCATTTAGACGCATAGAGCCTTCTCGTGGAAGGGGCTCTAGACTGCGTGATCGTGTTCATCACTCCTTCTGGCAGGGTAACGAGTACCCGTTGATCAGCCATGCATGCAACGACCAGCGCTCTGGATGGGGATGCCAGATCGTGCCGCGAGCCTGAGAGAGGAGATCTGCCCTCACCGGAATTGGCCACAGAGCTGTAAGTGACAGCCGTGCTAGTTCCGGGAACCAAATCTGATTCTCCCAACGCGGGGCTATGAGGAGCACCGAGTGGCGCGTTTCCCTGATTCTCTTGATCACCTGTGGTAACAGAGAGACCGGAGGGAAAGCATATAGCGGGAGGCTGGGCCAAACCGGGGCCAGCGCGTCCTCGTCCTTCGAGAAGAACATTGGGCATTGAGCGTTGTCTTTTGACGCAAATAGGTCGACTTCCGCTCTGCCGAATAGGCGCCACAGTTTCTGGACCGTTTGGGGGTGCAAGGACCATTCCCCTGGGGCAACATTGTCTCTGGACAGTCTGTCTGGGCCGTCGTTCAGATGGCCAGGCACATGCCCCGCCCTCAGCGAGCGTAGGTGCATCTGAGACCAAATAAGGAGGCGTTCTGTCAGATTGCAGAGATTTCTGGATCTGACACCGCCCTGACGGTTTATATAGGATACCACAGATGTGTTGTCCGAGCGGACAAGAACATGCTGGTCCTGTATGAACGGGAGGAAGCACTTCAGTGCGTTCTCAACCGCCATCATTTCCAGACAGTTTATGTAAAACTCTTTCTCCCAGTCTGACCACTGGCCAAAGGCCGGTCTGCCCTCGAACAGCGCGCCCCAACCTGAGTTGGACACGTCTGTTGAGATGACTTTTCGGTAAGAGATGGTTTCCATCGCTACTCCCTGCTGAAACCAGTTGGCCGCTAACCAGGGCTGCAGAGCCGCTATGTAGGCCTGAGTCACTCTGATTTTCTGGCCGCCAGACACCCAGGCTCGGGGGGGCACGCGAGCATTCAACCAGCGTTGGAGCGGGCGCATGCGCAGTAGGCCCAGCTGGAGCACCGCTGCAGCTGATGCCATACAGCCCAACATCCTTTGAAAACTTTTTAAAGGGAGGAAGCTGCCCTTCTGGAAAGATGCGGCTAGGTGGCGAACACGGCGCGCGCGCTGTGCCGTCAAACGAGCCGTCATGGTTACTGAGTCCAGTTCTATTCCTAAAAAGGAAATTGACTGGCTGGGCAGTAATGAGCTCTTGGTCCAGTTGACCGTGAGACCCAAGCTTTCCAGGTGACTGAGAAGCACTGTTCTGTGAGATAGAAGTTCCGTCTCTGACTGTGCCAATACCAGCCAATCGTCCAGATAGTTCATTATTCGCAGCCCCTGACTTCTCAGGGGGACGAGCGCCGCGTCCATGCACTTTGTAAATGTACGGGGTGCCAGGGACAGGGACATTGCCTGTGACGGGGTACTATCTGAATCTGAAAATATGCATCCTTCAGATCTAGAGAAATAAACCACTCCCTCGGGCGAACGTGCGCGAGGATTTTTCTGGTCGTAAGCATTTTGAACGGTCTTCTCGCAAGCACTTTGTTCAAATGTCTCAGATCTAGGATGGGTCTGAAGGCTCCGTCCTTCTTGGGCACGAGAAAATAACGGCTGTAAAAGCCTGACTCGCTTAGAGAAGGCGGTACCCTTTCTATAGCCCCTTTGCACAGCAGCTTTGCTATTTCTGCGTGAAGTAGGTGTGCTACTTCCGCATTCACTATCGTCGCGGTCCGGGCTCGAAAGCGCGGGGGACGGCGAATGAATTGAAGTGTATAGCCCTGCTTTATTGTGCTCAACACCCATTCTGAAATCCCTGGGATGTTTTCCCATGCAACTATGTGAGCCGCTAGAGGGCGAATGGCCTCCGGGTTCAGACCGCCATTTGCTGGCCTGTGAAACTGAACCGGAGACAGCCGAAACTGGCTGATTTATGTGAGATGTCCCGATCATAAGGGATGGGGAACAAACTTTTGCCACATTTTGACGCGCGAGCAGTGCTCCGGGTGAAAAAGCTCTCTGTAAGCGTGAGCGCGTGAACGCGGGCACGAGACTTACAACTGTATCTAACGCCCCGATCATAATAGAAGGGGAGCGTTTTATTAACACCCTGCGTTTTGTGATAACGCTTAAGCGCGCGGGCGGGGCCCGGGGAGAGGTTTGTGTTAGTAAGCGTGAGCGCTCTCTGGCGGGCACGAGACTTACGTTTATAACCTGCTTTTTTGACCGTGTAACAGAGCGGGCAGATAGTGGGCACAGATTTGTGGACACATTTCTTACATTCAACGCTCGAGCGGCTTTTCTGCGCTTTATGAGAGTGTGCTCTGTGAGTGACACAGAATTTTGAGTGCTTATGTGTAGGGGTGAACACTGGGGCGTGGGCACTTTCACTACACTTAAAACAATGACGGCGTGAGCCGGACCAGACACTACACTCTTTTTGAGATTTCTCTGGGTCGCCGTGAAAACGGCGTTTGTGTGCAGGCGAGAGGGTGAATAAACCGGCTCGTTGGCTGCTAGTTGAACCGCTGCAGTAGCCTGTTTGAAGGGGACTGACAGGGAAATGAACTTTGACGGCGGTCCGGCCGCAGCGGGACACTCGCGTCTTTTCTCTCTTACTGTTAGGAGGGCTTCGCGTGCTCAGATTTCAGCGTGATTCTTTGCCGAGGCCCTCTGGGAGGCGGCGGTCTGTGACGGCTGTCTGAGCGCGATCTAGGGCGGCCGCCCTGACGTCGCTGCGAAGGCTGAGGCTGGGGCTGTGCTGGACGCTGGGTGCTGGTTCGCACAGGAGGCTGGCTTTGTCTCTCGCGAGAGCGGCCTGTGGCGGAACTCGAGCGTCGCGGCAGGAAGAGATTCATGGCCTGTGTGGTCTTCTGTACCTCAGAAAAGCGATCAACGATCCCGTTCACCGCTGGGCCGAAGAGACCAGTGGGGGTAAGCGGCGCGTTCAGAAACGTGGCTCGCTCAGATTCCCTCATATCCGCGAGCGTTAACCAGAGGTGCCTCTCCGTAACAGTTAACGCGGCCATGGCTCGTCCGATAGCTTGGGCTGCTGCTTTGGTGGCGCGGAGAGAGAGATCCATCGCGCTTCTCAAATCCGTAACAGCAGCTGGATCCCGGCCCTTCTCATCCCATTCACGGAGGAGGTCGGCTTGTAGGATCTGAACCACAGCAGACGCGGCCTGGCCGGAGGCAGCATAAGCGCGGCCGACCAAGGCTTACGTGGCTCTACAGGCTTTAGACGGGAGGGCTGACCGTGACCGCCATCTCGCGGAGGGCGGACAAAGGTGCGCTGCGATCGCCTCTTCCACCGGTGGAATAGCCGTGTACCCTTTCTCGGCGGCGCCGTCCACTCGGGAGAGCGACGCGGAGGCCGGTGACTGTAGTCGAGAAGAGAACAGAGTACTCCACGACTTTGTCAGCTCCGCATGAAGTTCCGGCAGGAATGGAGCGGGCCTCGTTGCTGAAGCTGAGCGGCGGCGACTTTGAAGGAAGCATCCGTCGAGGCTGTTCGGCGCAGGTTCCTCTGGCGGCGACCACTCGAGCCCGAGGCGGTCAACGGCCTGAGTTAGCAGGCGCATTAGCTCAGCGTCAGCTCCAGCACGGGTACGGGTGGATTCCTGGATCGATGAGACGGCAGAATGAAGCGACCATTCCTCGCTGTCCGATGCCAGGATAGAGCAGCAGTCCCTCGTGGCATGTCCCTCGGCCTTATCCTCCGAAGCGACGGCAGTGAGGCTCGTGAGCGGCAGCTGCGCGTCGGAGAGGGCGAAAGCGAGGCTCGAGGGAGATTCTCCGGCGAGCGCGTCGCTGTGGCTACAGGTTCCGTCTGTCTCAGGGAACGGCGCTTGTTCCTGCGCGGTCCCACAGAGGGCGGAGTGACTGCTGCGGAGTTGAGAGCTTTGAGTCGAGCCCGCAGGGTCGCCAGCTCACAGAGCTCGCAGCCCTCGGAAGCGAGGGCGAGCTCAGCGTGTTCCAGGCCCAGGCAGAGAGCGCAGATCAAGTGGCGGTCTCCAGCGCTGAGCGGGGCTCTACACGAGCCGCAGGAAGTGCGAGGCATCTTGAAAAAGACGCTCGCTGCTCTTTTAGAAAATATACAATCTAAATAGCAAGGCAAAAGGATACGTCGCCGGATAGCGTAGCTCGCACGGATGCCTGAAGGTGGCGAAGACGGCCGGCTTCCTCAGCGCTGTACTAAGCTGGCTGTTCGCTGTTCGACGGCGGCGGTGGCTTCTCTCAGATCCAGCGATGCGAAGAGCTCGCTGAAGAGACAAAAATCAGGGAAGCAGCCTACAGCCCCTTTCCTTTATAGGCTAAGCCACGCCCATTCTGGCGGGCTGTGACGCTATGAAGGCGCGGGCGCCCTTCATTGGGCGTGACGTCACGCCGGGCTCACTGGTAGCCTGCAGCAGTTGCCCGCAGGGCAGCCAAAGAGCACGCAAGATAGCCTGCTCTAGGTCTGCTAGCTGCTGCACTGCGTTGACAAGGTATACAAAATTAAGGATAATTTTTGGCTTCAGTATCTCCAGAAGATGAATCTTTCCCGTAGCGTAAGCTAAACTTATGCAATACGAGAGAACCTCTCGTAAGAGAACACCTGTTAGTCTTTAATGCTGTTGTGTTTGATATTTAAAAGAGTTTTGGTAATGTTGAAGTTTTTGTGGTTATGCATGTTCTGAAGAGACTTCATGAAGGTAAGCACATTAACTCTTAGCAATGACAATGCCATTGACAAGTAATATCTTAGTTGTTCATTAAATATACATACTAAGATATCTGTGGATTTGAACTGAAATAGATCAGATTAACTCTTTCCAGGACTCCAACTCAAGTTGTTGAAGCAACTTAATTTCTTTGAGTTATCAACTTTAAAAAGTTCCTGTAAATCAATATAGTTTGTTGTTTGAAAATAATTTAATTCAAAGTTGTCATAACTCTAAAACTGAGCCAACATTATTTAGAGTGATCAATTTCTTTATATGGAAAACATTTTTAAAACTCATCTTAACCAACAAACCTAGTCTAACCAAACTGAGAGTTTCTTCCTATTCTCTGCCCTATAGTGAAAATGTCACGTTGGTTGGCCTAAATGCATGAGGTTAGGCCTCGTTTACACTGCAGGTCTTGATGCCCAATTCTGATTTGTTGCCTATTAATCCAGTCATTTTAAGCCAAAATGGGGGTCAACCTAGAACACATTGCAACAGAAGCAAACTCAACTGATTTTGTATCCTCAATTTGTCCTGAGTAAGGGAAAAAAAGCCCCGAAGAATCCCATTAGGGGAAAGTTTCGAAAAAGACCCAAATATTGCCTATTCATAACCCTATTCATTCTTTTTCTCACGTGAATAGGCTAAAAATTTTAACCTTTAGATATCACCATGAAAATTACTGAGTTGATTACTTACGTCAAGACAAACAAAAAATGTATTACAAGTTTTTTGATATTGTTTGTTAACATGAACAAACGGTGCATATTCTAATTACGTATGTGCTAATTTGCATAAATACCCAAACAGATCTAAACATTGGGTATAGCCAGGTGAAAATGTCTTGTTTAATCTTGTTTTAATGTTAAGGTCTTAAGGTCTCTGAATGGAAGCCATTTAGGCTACCCATGAACATTAATACATAGAGGCAGGAAGAAGTACTTTAGAAACCAGCCTTTATTAATTATTATTGCAGAGATGGGGTTTGGGACTGGGTCCATGGGACTGGTTCTGGGGGATGAGTCTGGGGGAAGAACAGGATATAAGGGTAATGAGAATGCAGAAGACAAAAGGTAGGTAAAATAAAAAATGGCTGGATCAAAAATCAAATTACGTAGACAATGCACTCAATGCCCAAACCCCATCTCTGCAATAATAATTGCAATAAAAAAGGCTAGTTTCTAAAGTATTTCTTCCTGCCTCTATGTATTAATGTTCATAGCCTAAATGGGTTCCATTCAGACCTTAACATTAAGTCTTTTACTGTTATATTTCAACAAGATTCAACAAGATATTTTCACCTGCTATACCCAATGTTTAGATCTGTTTGGGTATTTATGCAAATTGGCACATACGTAATTAGATTATGCACCGTTTGTTCATGTTAACAAGCAATTTAAAAAAACTTGTAATACATTTTTTGTTTGTCTTGATGTAAGTAATCAACTCAGTAATTTTCATGGTGATATCTAAAGGTTAAAATTTTTAGCCTATTCACGTGAGAAAAAGAATTAACAGGCGTGAATAGGCTATATTTGGGTCTTTTTCGAAACTTTCCCCTAATGGGATTATTCGGGGCTTTTTTCCCTTACTCAGGACATATTGAGGATACAAAATCAGTTGAGTTTGCTTCTGTTGCAATTTGTTCAACCTTTTTTCATACAATGACTGGACTATAGCCTATATCCGACTTTTTTGACCGTCAGTTTACACGTTCTACTGTGACCCATATCCGATTCGCGTGTTTACACTTGACATACTTAAACGTCGCGCATGCTTAAAGGGGGTTCTTGCACACATGGACAAATGCGAAATATGTTTGATGCAAAAACTATGTTTGGCGTAAATGGCACGAGAAATAAAATTCGCGCTATAGATAGGCTACGCACTTTCATGAGATCGTTGTGGGCTTTAACGAGGAGAAGTGGGTCCGAAATTTTAGGATGAGCAAGCCAACATTTGATATGTTGTGGTAACGTGTGTCCACTTTCCTCTCATAAGATGACACGACGTTTCGTCGGGCCATTCAGTCACTCTGCAGATGCGCGTCGGGGTTGCTCTCGTCATTAAACCGCGGAGACGTAGCCTAATGCCTCAGAAAATCCGATCTGCCTGTTTACATGACAGTGCATTGGCACATATCTGATTTATAGCTGATTTATTTCCGCATATGAACGAGGCCTGAAAACGATTTTGAAATATCCGAATGCATGCGTTTTTTCCTGTTTACACTGTCATAGAACACACACAAAATCGGAATTGGGTCACATTTCACTGACAATGTAAACGAGGCCTTAATGTCAGTTATCTATATGGTTTCAAGGCATTGGCAAAAAAAACAAAGTCTTGTTGCACCTCACACAACCACACTCTCCACGGTTCGTCAGTATTTCTACAGTCTCATCACTTTTCAGTCTCATCACTTTTCCCTCTCTTCTTCGTCCTTCTGCATGGGGGTCTGAAACTGTTTGCTGCCTTCCTAGCAGGGACAAAAGCAAAATTGAGTTAGAATGATGTGTCATAATCACACCTTAGGCCTATTTATGGTTTGGGTTTGCAGTAAATGACTATTGCAGAATCTATGCAACTCGAGAGTGGTTTTTATTAGTCACATCTATGCACAGCTGAACAAAATAAGTGCTTTTCAAATGTAGGCTATGCAACAGAACGTGTTTTCTTTTCGATGAGACCACCCTGATTTATTGTGCTGGTAGTTTTCCTTCGCACTGCAGAAGCAGTTAGTTAGTATCAGTCGGGTTTGTAGACCTCGAGGCTGAGCGCGCGGCGGAAACTGACGCGTCTGTGGTCGGCCGGTGCTGTGAACGCGCGTTACCTCGCGAAGTTTCAGTTTTGCTGCGCTTTAAGGAACGCGCACCTGTCCTCAGTGATTTATTACTGCTGGTGACAGAGACACATACGACGCCGTAGTTCGGCCTAATCTCTTTGAAATAAATACAGTTAGATAAAAGTGAGAATTATACTGCATTTAATGTGCATTTTATTATAGAAACACCTCGAAAATCTATTGGCTGGCTCTGGGCGCATCTACTGGTAAGTCCTGACAATTTTTTTAAGATAAGTTTAAGTTTAAGATAAGTTCGTATGACACCTATGGCAGTAAACTGGCGGATATTATTGAAAATAGCAACATTTTTGTTTTGAAATTAGGTTAGGTTGTATCATGTTTTATGTTGTGTGAGCCTAAAGGCTCAGAAAATCGTGTCATTTGTTAACACCACTAAAACCGCCTGTCCACATTAATACCTTAAATAATTAAATCATATATTAATCTTAAAAAAAATATATATATATATAGTTGAAACAATATACTACAGTTTCCTGGAAGGAAGGGGTTAATATATTAGGCTATGGGGTTTTGCAGATATTTATGTAAGCATTTTAAAAATGTATAGGCTATGTAATATCAATATCTTCATCCTGAAGATTATTTTTCCATATTAACTATGAGTTAAACAAGGTTACAAAAGGTCTGTTGATGTTTAAAATTAATAATTTGACGTAATCACAGATTTTTTTTCTTCCATTAGTACCTTGCAATACCAGAAACACTAAAATGGCTTCTATGGCTTTAATATGTGATAGCCTATGTTTAATCAACAGTAAGATGTCAGCAAAAGATTTTCTGTCTGTGGTGATTCAATAAATAAAACATAACTTTGAAACCACTGTAGTTTCTATTCATTCATTCATTGAAGTAATGGTTAGATTTGCTTTTTATTTTTCAAACTTTATACAATTTTTAAATATTTGTTTTAGGTTTTGGAGGCTGCTTTTGCCCCAGTACTCAATTTTTTTGTGTTTATATTTTACCAACCTCATGATGTAGAAGGATATACCAAACATGACCAAGACCATATATGATTAATCATAACAATTATCATCACTGTTTAAATTCAATATATATTTTAGGTACACCAGACAGCCATTAAGGAGTTATTTTCTGTTTTATTTTGTGTTTTTTTTATAATATCAACTCAATAACAATATAATAACAATATATATATATTTAGAAAATTACCCCAATATTTAAAATTAAATTATATATTTTTTTAAAATAGGCCTGTTTGACATCATAAAATGAGTCGATGAAAAATAGCAGGTGCAAATTCTTATTTTCATATTTGAATATAGTTCCCCTTGGCTAAAGCTCAACGTAACATCTAATTCATTTCTTAAAATGATTGTAAATAATGAGAAGTCTAGTGTTTCAACAGAAAAACGCTGTCATGTAGTTGCTGGTTAGCAGTTGAGAGTGTGACTTGCAAGATGACAACAGATTTCCGTTTAGTATCCTGGGTTCGTATTTCATTAGTAATAATAAAAAAAAAGCTTTATCCTATTATTTGGAAAATGCATTTTTGCCCTTATTAAGACTGTTAGGCCTACTTGCAAAATATGCTGAATCAGAGCCGATCATGCAGAGCGATATAGGAAACATTATTTTACACTCAACAGAATCTGTGCTTTCCTCTATAATCTGGGAGGAAAAAAACGTTTAATTTTCCATAAATTTATTAAATCAAAATTTGGTTTGTTAGCGCACAATATTCAATCCTCATTCAAATCGATGTTATGGTGAGATTTAACATGTAATTAAAATGCATCATGTCCCTGTATATTTTCCTCTCTCCATTTTTAGCCCTGCACGACAGTCATTGTCACTGGTTCTAGCTCTCTCTGTTCATCATGCCTCGTTCGTTTCTGGTAAAGAAGAGCAGGAAGGGAGGCTTTCGTTCTTCTCTTCCCGTAGCTGACGTGCCCTATCTAGGCCTGGTGGGCTGGTCTGTCCCCGTAAAAGTCACTACACTGCCAGAGGAATCAGGCCAAGAGATACAACCATATTCTCCAATCATGCAGCAAAATAGCCAACTCAAGAGTCCCGATAATGGCTGGAAAACAGGTAGCCTATTGATCAACAAAATTTATTGAGGGAATAAGGGGGATCCTTTTTTTATTACAGTTTTGGCAAAAGCTTAAAAAAAAACATATCTTTTGTAGCAAAGCCAATACAGCAATACAGTGTGTTGATATTATCAGATCGTCTTGTGTGATTCATACTGGTTCTTAATTGGTTTCTGCAGATCCAGCAGATTTCCGGTACGGCCCTCTTCCTTCTCCAGTGCACTGGTTACCTCTCAACTCTAGAGACATAGCAGACAAGCAAGGGCTCAACAGCAGAGATTGTTCTCGGAGGGATCTGGGGCCCAAACACTGCAGCTTATGTGGCAAGGTAGAACATTTTGCGTCAAAAGTAAATAATAATAATAGTAATCATAAGACAATGTAATGTCCTTATGTAACACAAATGAAACACTGAAGCAATTTGTGTTTCAAATCCACTGTGTGACCAGGGGTCACTTGGTCATCTCCTCCAGTCCATAAATAATACATGACAAAACATTTTCCTTGAGTAGTACTTATGTAGACTATATTTTGGCCTCTCAAGGCTTTCCAGTGACAGGGGAAAGAGCTTTTCACTTCCTGAGGCATCTTTTAACAGGTCTGTTTTGAACTTTTCCATTAGGTTTACTCGACTCTTGCTCGCCTGGAGTCTCACGTGTACAGATCGCATGGTAGTCATCATCATGGACGCTCTCTGGTATTCCATGACAGCAAGGACCCAGTGATGGCATGCAGGGTAAAGGTACGAACTTTAGTTTGCAAAGATTTTTGTCTATTCACAATAAGAAGTTAAATGTCTCCCTCTGGTGCTGAGTACTGTAACTGCAGCCTTTGTTAGGAGTCGCGGTGGAATTCTTAAACTTTATTTCTTATTTGTCGACTAAAAATCTGTTAGTATAAAGTATGTAGTTTAGTAGCCCTATACCTTTTTGTTTCTGTACATGTGAGTACACAATAAGCAATTACTTCTCAGAATAAAGTTACTTTTAAAACAATTATTATATAATTACAATTATATATTATACTTAGTTATTATATACACTACTAGTCGAAAGTTTGTAATAATTTTTTTCTAAGTCTCTTATGCTCACCAAGGCCGAATTTATGTGAAAATTAAGGCTACGTTTATCTGCGTTTTCCCTTCGTGTAAACGGGGCCTAAATATAGTAAAGCAGTCATATTGTAAAATATTATTACAACAGTTTTCTATTTTAATATATTTTAAAATGTAATTTATTCCTCAGACAAAGCTGAATTTTCAGATTCATTACTCCAGTTTTCAGTCACATGATCCTTCAGAAATCATTCTAAGATTCTAACATTCTACTGTGTGTGTGTGTATATATAATTCTATTCACTGCTTAAGCAGTTTTTTTTTTATGAAGTAACCATATGTACATTATATATATATATCCATCCATCTCGTTTGCTTTTTCATTAAAAGAACTGCTTAAGCAGTCATATCATTTAGTTATGTTGTCAAAGTGCATGTAATGATTTGGTCAGTTTGCATTTCAGGAACGAACATTTGAGTGCAAGGAATGTGGGAAGGTGTTCAAACGCTCATCCACTCTGTCCACCCATCTCCTGATCCACTCGGATACACGGCCATATCCCTGCCAGTACTGTGGCAAGAGATTCCACCAGAAATCCGACATGAAAAAACATACCTTCATACACACCGGTGAGATTTAAGTTGAATTGAAACATTGAATAGAATGCAGATTGCAGTGGTTTTCTAATGTTCTGACAATGGACAACTTTTAAACTTTAACATTTTAAACTAAGGTTTACTTTGTGTTTTGTTCAGGAGAGAAGCCCCATGTGTGTAAAGTGTGTGGTAAAGCCTTCAGTCAGAGCTCCAACCTGATCACACACAGCAGAAAACACTATAAACCCTTCAGCTGAACACACACACACACTTTTTCCTTCAGGAGGACCCACATGGCTACTTAACCACAACCTTTGTGAATGTACATATATGAGCTTTAAAAAACACAAAAAGTATTATAAATTATCAAGTGCATATTTTCTTCTATATGTTAAAACCAAGTCATTTCTTAAGCCAGAGTTGAGTGAGTGTCATCATAGCTGCACACCAGTAATAAAACAATGAATGCAAGGAAAAATAGTGCACAATTAAATGCAATGTTGACTCGTACCCAGTGATACAGGAATGAGTCAAAGCAATACAGCTGACGGCCACAGGTTCATTTGAGTCACTGGAGAACATGAAGCTATTTGTTTCACAATATGTGTTATGTTGAACTTGTGTATAAATCCACTATCAGTTACCAACTATTCAAAACGTCAGATTTTAGAAGAAAAAGCTGTGAAAATACTATTTAGTTCCCATACAAGTAAAACTTCAACATAATAAAATTACAGTTTCAAAGTTTTATTGCTTTACAATTGTTAGTGAGACAATGTGTACATCTATCAAACAATAATAATGATGGTTTACAAGTTGGGCTTTATCCAGCTCATAAGTCTTCTCAGAACTTCACATTAGAGGGATCTGGAGAGATAAAGTGCTTTAGGTAAATGAAATACAACCAGCAAAATTAACAAATGACTAAAACAGGAGAGCATGAAAACTAAGCTTCTCTTGTCAAGAGCTCTAGAGACTTTAAAGTAGACCTATTCAGGGTCAACGATATAAATTATAGCCATAAATGCATACAGGGGGAAGACAGTACAATGGCTGAGACTCACCTGCAAAGCAGCCCTCGACACACACATCATCTGAGGGCAGACAAACCTCCGTTGAACACATAAAATAAATCTGTGACGAGCCAAAAGAGAAAAGGTTTTAAAAGTTGATTCAAATTTTCTGTGCATATACGACATCTATTCTTCTAAACGCTTTTAGAGCTGCTCTATACCTCTTCATCCGCCTGCAGGTTGGCATCTTCAGACAGGAACTGGAATGTAGTGATCGTGAAGCGTCTAACATGATTGGTCAGGGCCTCTGAAGGTGTAGCAGGAGGCTTGTGGGTTGGGGTCTGGTCAAGAAAATTTGGGCACCTAAAAAAAAAAGGTATACAATTAATCAGTTGCTGGACCAGATAGTTCAATAGATAGATATTCTAGGGAGAGAGAAAAACAAAAAGGAAGAAACATCTCTCTAGTACCCGTCATAAATAATGATCCAGGCTGATTTTGCAGAGCGAGGGTATGCAACGCAGTAATGCACCAGCAGTATAGCTGTGGGGTCTGGAGGGTTTAGCAGACGCACTTCAAGGTAAAGGGGTTTCCCCAGCAGCATACGCAGGGGCTGGTGGTATTGTGGGTAAAAGCTGTTGTAGAGCTCATCTGAATGAAAAGAGGCTGTAGTTGATGCACAAACCACTTTTTTGTTGCAAAAGTATTTCATGCGTGCATCAGTTTCCTAAACATAGAAACAGAATACACTCCCAGAAAATTATTTATAAGATGATTTAGCTAGATTTTGTTGTGAACAAACCTTCTGCAATCCTGAGCTGAACTCCAAACACCCCCTGAGCTTTGATAGAGGGTCCGAGGGAGGGGCTTTTAACCAGGAAACCCACACTTACCACAGATCCGGGTAAATACCGACACTCCACCAGTAGCCTGGGACGACAGGGAACATGAAGTCTTAGCATGTTGCTCAGTTCTTTGAGTACTGGTGTAATTATATTTTCACATACCTTACAGGCGAATCTCTAGTGATGGTGCCGTAATTTAGACTGATGGGCTGCACTGTATTCAGGATCTCGACCATGTAGATGACCGTTTTACCCACCTCCTACAGACATTGAGTTAGACTTGCATGTACACACACTCTCAGGGTGTGTTCACACTTAAACCGAACTCTTCTGCGATTGCTCTGGTAGTGTGATTCAGTTCATTTGTATAAATGTGAACACTGCTATCCGAACCCTGTTGCGCTTAAAATGAACTCTAGTGCAGTTCGACTGACATATGAACGCAACACGGACCAAAAACAGGACGTTGTGCCACAAGATGCGACCCTAAAAAGAGAAACAGGAATACCTGGTTGTTCTCGTCATAGGAACATAGCCTATTACAGTTCAGTACAGGCATTGGAACCGTTGTCGTCTTGCAGCAGGTCTTTCGTTTGTGTGCAACACAATTCCTGCCGCTGTTTTGACTCCTTTACACATTTTATAAGCTCTTTGTGTTCTTGAGTTCTCAGCTGGTATAAATATCATCACTTGTACACACATAATGCTGTATGCCGGGATTAATGTGCTTGTTTCGGATATTTGGTTAGTTCCGTCGCAAAATGAGTGTCATTTGAAAGCTTGTTTCCGCCACAGAATAAAACATTTTAAAAGATAATTGCGACTTTTTATCTCGCAAGTCTGACTTTATTTCTCAGAATTGTGAGATATAAACTTGCAATTCTGACTTTCTCGCAAATGCGAGTTTAAATCTTGCAATTCTGAAATCTTTTCTGAGAATTGTGAGGTATATACTCTCAATTAATAACTAATGATCTTTGCAATGGAAGTGAATCAATCAATCAAAACTAACTTTAGCTGAACAATAACTTCATTCTAGAGCTGCTGTAAAGCCAAAACAATCGGTTACTGTAATATCCTATTAACACTGTAAAGCTGCTTTGAAAATCTATATTGTTAAAAGCGCTATATAAATGAAGGTGACTTGACAACTGCGAGTTATAAAGTTCAATTCTAAGGAAAAAAAACTTCTCAGAATTGCATGTTTATGTCTTGCAATTCTGACTTTATATATCCCAATTGCATGTTATAAAGTCAGAATTGCAAGATGTTAACTCGCAATTGTGAGAAAAAAAAAGTCTTGTTTTTGTTTTGTATTTAGGTTCTGTGTTAAACATGACAGTGTGAACGCCAAGCGAACCAGGACTAAACATATCATTTCGTTCCGAACCAAAAGAGAATGAACTACAAGTGTGAACACAGCCTCAGATACATACCTACTGCAACTAATCTACTCACATATCGGTGCACCCCACATTCATCCAGCGGGATCTTGAAGAGGGCCAAGTCACCTGTAACTTTGTGGGGTGTGCAAGAGCTGTTGCCAGCCGTGGCAAGGGTGGCTGGGGAAAAGGGCGGATCCGCGGCAGATGAGTGAACCGAGAAAACAAAATGTCGATCCATTGTGCATTCTGATTGGGATACACACAAAATTGCACAGGTGTTAAGTGCCACGTTTCTCTTCCGGAAAATGTTCGTTTGATTCTAAAAAAAAAAATCATTTTCTAAAAAAAAATAAAAATAAAAAAAAAAGGCCAACTTTATACAAACAAAAAACATACGTTGTAAAATATGGCTGTCAGTTTAACATTGTAACAAAAAAAATATTAAATTAAAAACGTTAAAAGAACAATTTAAGCAATTATTTAAACCAATTCATTATGAAATTTTCGGATGACACAGTATTATTGCACTTGTTGACGAGACTGCAGTATTGACGACTTCAAAGCTGCTATAAAAGCATTTGTGGGCTGGTGTGACAACCATTATTTACAGATCAATGTAAAAAAAACTGAAGAAGTCATAATAGACCCCAGTTTAGTGGGGGACAGGAGCTCTGTCGTGGCTCATGGTGAAGCTATTAAACAGGTTGCTTCTTCATAAATATTTGGGGGTCCATCAGCGCTTACACTTTCTACGGAGATTATGATTATTTAAAGTGGGCAGTAATATAATGTTAATTTTTTATAAAGCAACGATAGAGTGTTTTAAGATATGGAATTATTGTTTGGTTCAATGTTGTTTAACAGTAAAACTGAGAGCTCAAATAAATAACTTGGTGAGAGTGGCAGGAAAAAATCATGGGGACAAAGAAAATTAACTTTTTACAGGATATTTTTGAGCTTTGCACCATCCAACAGGCCAACAAGATTGTATTAGACTCTCCACATGTATTGTATCCCGAGTATGCGCTGATGAACTCTGGTCAGAGATACAGGGTTCCATTATGCAAATATAACCGATTCAAATATTAATTTGTACAACTGTCTGTTAAATTAATTAATGAGCTAATTGCAGAAGGAAGTTAAATAACTGCAATAGCAGGTATAACAGGCAGGAACTGAGGATTGTTTTATGATATGTACTGTTTTTATGATGTAGGGTTTTAGGATTTGCAATGTTGGTTTACTTTTTTCTTTAAAAAAAAAGGAGCAGCTGCTTTTCAAAATATTTACTGATTTATATATATATATATATATATATATATATATATATATATATATATATTATATACAATTGCATACATGTATACAATTGCAAGCATATTTATGTAATTATTTTTAGACTGGTAAATACTACACACCAAGTACCAATTTTTTATTGATGTTTATTATTCCGTTTGAATTTAATGTTTGTCCAGCTCACCGTCCATGGGGTAATAACACGACTGGGTGTCTTCACAATAACAGCAGCCTCTGTCATGGCACTCTGATGATGATATAGCCACAGATCCACAGACCAGCCGCTGCTCATGTGCAACATTACATGATTCTACACAACAAAAATTTGAAATATAATTTTTTTTTTTTTTTTAAAAAGTCACAATGTTTGAATCCATTCATAAGCAGTGTTAGTTACAAGTACAAGTTAGGTACAAGTTATGCACAAGTTATGCAGTACAAGTAACACAAGTTACAGGGGTCGGCAACTTATCAAAAAACCAACAAGCAAGCCCAACCTCATCTCAGACTGAAGGCAGAAAGTCCGGAGTCCATGGCAGCTTTAAAGTGCCCCTATTATGCCATTTTAAAGGTTCCTAATTTTGTTTCGAAGGTCTCCAACAGGATTACATGCATCAAAGATGCAGAAACACTTTCATTTTCTCATAATGTACATTGCACATCACCACATTGTTCAAGGATTCTTAAATGACTCGGATGATTCAGTCTCTCTAAATCCCTCCTTTCCACGAGCTACTCTGCTCTGATTGGTGTCCCAGTCTGTTGTGATTGGTCTACAGCTTACAGCGCGTGCTGGGAAGGAAACCACCATTACCATAACTGAGGAAGCCTTCTGAGCTAGAAACTCAGAGATTGTACACACAGTAAAGACAGTAACGATGGCATCGATTTTACCATATCGTGTGCCATAGTGTTTCCAATTTTGTGTGCCTTATGGATCAGACGTTCAACCAATGATTGGTGGGTGTGACGTCTGAGGCTGAGACTAAGCCCAGCCCAGATGTGAAAAAGTGTCGCAAAAGTAACAATGCATTACTTTTAAAAGTAACTTTCCCCAACACTGTCTATAAGAAAGATTCATACTGTACCTTGACTGAAAGAAGCCTGACATGACAGCAAGGACTCAACTGTGCGCCCATTCGGTGTTTGATATTTTAATATAATTCGGTACTGTCCATCCTGATTAAAAGAAACAAATATTCATGAAGTCAAAGTCATACAATCTGCATAACATTGAATGACAACACAGACCTTACGAGTCATGTGACATGAAGAGTAAGGCAGGTGGACGTTGATGGCACCATCTTCATCCCTTCTTACAGAATACCCACAATGACTTGGAGCCTCCAAAATAGGAGCAGCTTCTGTTTTGATCCCACTGGAAGCATCTATAAAAGAAAATGACAGATTTTTATATAAACATTTTTTTAAATATTAAACAAATTTACATAAATCATATTTGCCACATTTCCATGGGAATTGATAAAATGCAGATGTTTTCGCCTGAACCGACCTCAAACTCACCTTGTACAATGAGGCCCGATGTTGGTCCAGGTGGCAGTTTTACACTCATATGTTGGCTAGAACATGCCACCTGAAATTTAGGTGGTGGTTGAGCGGGTGTGTGTACGGTTGTAAAGTGAGGTACTGTAGGTCGTGTGCCTCTATCTCCAACATGGTGACATTGAAGCTGTAGGGTACGGAATCGCAGTTGAGGGGAATCCCAGAACCTGACATATAGAGAGATCACTGTAGGGGACTGAAAAGGTAAAAAAAAAAGAGAGGAAAAGAAAGGAGAAAGAGTGAAAAAGTGTCATATATGATACCTGACAAACACAGGACAATGTGCAGAAAGTAACTGAACAGCATTCCTAACTCAACCCTAAACAAGTAATTAAAAGAAAATTTAAAAATCGTAAATAATAACATAATATAATAATGTTATTTAAATAAATGTATATTTCATTTTGCAGCATTGTTTTTGTTTGGAAAAGGGGTGAACTGTCTCATTACCAAGACTTATTAACACTCTTCTACGCATTCAACAAAAACAGGAAAATGTTTATTATGGATCAACCTATTAATTTATTCAAATTAAACAATTAAAAAAAAAAAGTTAAAAAAAAAAACACACTTTAAATCATACCCACTGTGTCTGTAAACTATACAAACAACAATATATTGACTTCCGAAGTCACTTTTTGTAATTATTTTAGCTCATTGCCATATTTAATTCGATTACATTTTGACTGGAAAAAAAAAATGCGTTTCAATATATCTGCTAAAATCTTTACCTAAATGTGCTTACAATTACTGTTACTTTTATATGAGATTTGTGAAAAATACACAAGTTTGAATTAAGGTTTATTATTCCATTTTAATTCAATAACCCATAGGAATGTGGTGAATCTCAGCACTGAGGGCTCACCTTTTTGTGTGTGTGGCAGGAAGGTAGTGGTGAAGAGAGCTCAACACTGCCACCTCTGGAGTGGAGTTTGTAGTTACAGGCTGCTGGGACAGATGCTATGGAGATCCAGGTATTCGTCTTCACATCTTCAAAAATTACCACCACAGAAAAGAGCAAAAACACACAAAGTTTTGATAAGTGCATCAAAGCAATTTATAATCAGCCATGTACAATAAAAAAAGTCATAATGTAGCTCACCTTTGACTTTAATGGAGTCCATTCTAGTTGAGGGAAAAGTTACCTTTAATCTGTTCTTCGTGCAAAAAAGTGACGGAGACATTTTGGGGGGTTCTGCAGGTGGAGTCGGAGGAAAGACAGGGATCTGGGGGAACAGGGGCTCTTGTATAAGTGGCTTGTGTGTGGGTCGAGGAATTGAAGTCCATGGCATTGGCTGGATGGACGGTTGGGAAGCAGTGGTCACGGCTGGCTGATGATGGTACAGGATGGGGTGCTTAGAACAGAATGACTCAGGATAAGGGGGACAGGATATAGGGTACGGTGTATAGTGTGGAGGGGGCATCACTGGGAATTGGGGTACCATCTCTTGATGTGTTTGTGGAATTTGATCCACAGGTAGAGCCAGATGTTGGTGTATGAAAGGTTCAGGAGGAGTATCAACAGGAGGTGCTGGATGATGATAAATGTGAGCAGGCGGTTTCTGGTGCTGATAATGACGGGGTCTCTGATGGACAGGACGCGTGTCATGATGAGAAGTATGAGTGTGTTTGTCAGGATGAAACAGTGGTACTGCAGGTTGTTTATAAGGAAGGTGAGGAATCACAGCAGGTTTAGGTGTTGCAAGCTGCCGTGTGGAACCAGGAACTGCTGAGAAAGCAGGAACATGTGGGATAAAAGACACCTGCTCCTGATTGGGCTGCAGTGGTTCATGGAATGGATGAGGATAAAGGTAGGGAGGAAACCGAGACAGGGGGTAAGGGAATGGACAAGAGAGAGTGAACTGCTTTCCATCCCAGATGATGACAAGGACATTCTCTCCATCCTACAGAAGAACAAGTGAAACTTCTTGATTTGAAACATGGCTCATATTTTCTCAAGGCCGTGACTTTAATCAAGGATCTTGTGACAGTAGGGACATTAAGTGTTTCTTTAGCGATTTGCTTAAATTTTTTTATTTTTTTCGCAATTGTATAAAACAAAAACACAAAATTTATATATATATATATATATATATATATATATATATATATATATATATTCTGACTTAGAAGAGTTACAAGAGTTACAAGTTAACTAAGAATTGCAAGGGGTGAAAGAAGTCAGACAAAAACCTGCAATTACCATTTTTTTATTTCAAGTTTATATCTCACAATTCTGGCTTTTCCCCCCTTGCATTTACAAGGTTACTAATGTCCGATGTTTTTCCCCCCGCAATTGCTGGTTTATATCTCACAAAAAACAACTCAGAATTGGAATACAAAATAAGAGTTTAGATCTCACAATTCAGACTTTTCTTAGAATTGAGATATAAACGAGCAAATTCTAAAAAACGTCAGAACTGCGAGATCCATGGTGGGAACAAGCTTCCATAGAAAACCAATGGATGTTGAAAGCTCTGAGGTGAAAACCATGAACTGTGGTAGAACATCCAGTAGTTGGCAAGGATAGGTACTCCTACTACAACGTAAGCTTTGGTATCCATTTCAGCGATTTTTTCTAAATTATACCACAGTAAACAAGTATCACTCATCCCCACGTACTATTATATTCCTAAGTGAACTTTTACACAGTCTAGAGTCACTTTTTAAAATATTTTTCATACTAGCCTATAAAGTATAGACCAAAAAAAAATCTATATAAAATCAATCATCAACAAGTACAGTTTACAAAATTGTGTAAAAGATTCACAAATGTGGTAATTTTATCTCTCAAGTGTGTAAGACACTCAAATTACCTGAATTTCTCTTAAAATGTTTCTGTTTCTTACCGTCACAGTTACGCATTCAGAACTGAAACTGGTATGAAGTAGAATGACCTCAGGAGGAGACTGTATGCGATATGCACACGTCTCAGATAGGAGAGGCAGTACGTTCCCATTCACTTAAAAAAAAAAATGCATGAAGAATGTCAAACCTCAACAAAAAAAGGATTCAACTGTGAAAAAAAGTATCAATAACAGTTTTTTGCACGCTTCTAATCTGGATAGATGTGAGAACAATGCACTCAATCATTTGTGCAATAAAAGGAGGTTAAAACAGTACAATCTCAAATGTGTGTGTAACACACTCTTACCTTTAACCCTGTGTTTCTCAGCAGCTTCCTGGGTGCCTTCTATTGCAATGACCATACCAAATTGAGAGCACAAGAAAGAAGGAGTTGGTTTTGAGAGCACAGGTGCCATAGGACAGGATATCTTTACGGGACTGCCCCACCACTGCAGTGATAGAACATAATTGCCATTCTGAAAAGGGGAAAGACTGATTAAAAGGTGGAATCTGGGCAAAAATGTATTTATAACTATTGATTAAACAGCAAGCAAACTGTTACATCAGAAATATGTCAAAACAGTGGGATAAAAAGAAAAATCAGCAGAGCAGACAAAGATTTTGTACATTCTGGACTAGTAATGTCAACTTTGAAAAGTTTGAAAAGTTACTACTTTTTTCTTATTTCTCTTTGCATGCTTGGTAAATACAAACTAAGGAACTGCAGTATAAGATGACATATTTGGCACCTCTTGTGTGATGTAGCACCCATTGTATGGGGCCATTAGGACCAGATCTTTCCATGTGACCCTTACAGAATATCCGCAATATGCAGGCACCTGGAATAAAGGCAGTGGGGCTGCATTCACTGTGAATGAAGCAAACCAGATAATTGTCTGAAGGACCAGCAGGTTAAAACGTTAAGCAAAAAGTGATCCAGCATTAAAACTGAACATGAATAACACAGTCACTTTATTCTCACCTCTATCTACAAAGATGTGTGTGTATTCTCTTCCAGCGGCTGTTAAGGTCATTGCCTCTTCTGAGCAGTGAACCATGGGTAATGCCAGCCACATAGGCCTATCTGTGGATTGGGAGCTAGACCCACTTTGATAGATTTTCCTAGAAATTCCTGGTCCTCCAAATGCTGTCCATAAAACACAAAAACGTGCAACATGGTTATTGAAGGGATAGCGTATTTATGTATTAACCATTTTAAAAACACACTAATAGTAGGCTATATTCACACTTAGAAAAAGGAAAACACACCTGGTGCGTCACCTTGAAATCCAGCTTCGATTTCAAAAGCTTTTTCGTGGAAACTTCTGAATCTGAGTGGAGTTTTTTCATTGTTCAAGTGCATAGATATGCTGTCGTTTGATCGCGATTCATTCATGTACTTACTCGACTGTAGAGGTATTGTTTCATTCGTATTTCTATAGGAAGAATCCGCTGAGACGTCAAGTCTTGAACTCGCGCTTCTACTGCGTTTTAAATCTGGATTTGTTAGGTTCAATACCAACGCACCTCTTTCGTCCGCAAAATTGTTAAGAATATTGAAACTGTATTCTTCAGAATAACCTTCCCGTTTAGATGTAGCGCTAAAAGTACGACAATTGAGATGAAGTGCTATTGTTGATAATATAAAGACTGTAATTAAAGTTTTAAGTTCGCAAGACATCTCCAGTTTGTTTCACCTCACATGAGCACCCAAGCTCGCATGGGCAAACGGCGAGTCCAATCAACAAATTAATCTAGACCACCTGTAACGAAATGCTACTACGAAACTTGGTGAATTGTGACACTTATGCCCTGTCCAAATACCCACACTTGCGGTCTTTGCACTTGACCTAATTAGGCCTATACATGACGTATTTCTTGTATTTGGCCCAAGTGTTCAAGTAGGCTAAAAGTGAGTGTAGAACTTTTGATTACCCGATGGGACACACTTAGGGTGCTTCTCATTTCTTATTTGTGCATCCTCGTTTTCTTTCCTCGCTTCCTTTCCTAGCGCCTCAGCTCCTCCCCCTGTAGGTTGTGAGGGAAGGACGCAAGGAAAGAAAATGAGGACGGAGGAATCGAATAAAAGCTTTTTTTATACATTGGAATACTTTTTTTTTATTGCAGAAAAGGTAACATACAAATAATAACAAAATATGAACAATCAAGACAAAAAAAAAAAAATAAGTATTAGTAAAAGTATTAGTAAAAGTTAAGTATAAAAGGCATAGTTCACATTCAATTTTAACAAATAAGGATATTACAAAACACCTGGGGCCTCATGTATCAATCTTGCGTAGGCTACGCACAAAAACTTTGCGTACGCCAGCTTTCACGCTCACGGTCGGATGTAGCTACTAACAGTTAAATCAACGTGAGAATGTGCGTTCCTCCACGCCAATTTCATGTCTGGCGTACGTACATTTCTCATAGTTTTTGGCCGTTGGCGACTCTTACAGGCAATGAAGTAAAGTTGCAAACATTACACAACGAATTGTTCTACAAGTCTATCGCACTACCACCTGTGGGAAGCATTGCTATTAATTAGCAATTTATAAAATAATTTACATATATTGTCACACGAGCCTTATGGGAATATTCTATCAATTATGCAATTAAGTAAGAACATATAAAAGCATATGCAAATTGATACAACCCTTAGTCAATGGCAGCTTTGGCCTTATTAGAGGACATTGCTAATGGCAGAATCCGAAGAGAACGAGTTTTTAGGGACCACAATAATTTTCTGGCCCAGGATGATGACTGGCTTATCAGCCGTTTCAGATTTCCAAGGGCTATCCTCTTGGAGCTCTGTGCTGAGTTGGGTCCGAATCTAGAGAGAGAGAGACAGCGAGGAGCCACGCAATACCCGTTCCCTTGCAGGTGCTGACAACACTTGCTTTCCTGGCAACTGGTTCTTTCCAAAGGGAACTGGCAGACCGCTCAGGAATATGCCAGTCGTCTTTGAGCCGCGCAATGCCAGCGGTATGGGTCGGGATCATCCGCATGTCTACCAGGTATATAAGGTTCCCATATGATGCAGTTGACCAGCCAAACATTAAAACGCAATTTGCAGCGATAGCCGATTTTTTCTAATGTAATCGGAGCGATCGACTGCACACATATTGCTATTAAGGCGCCATCTGAAGAAGAATTTGCATATGTGAATCGGAAACATTTCCATTCAATAAACGTGCAGATAATATTGGTTACCTTCGTGGCAGTCCTGTAGTAAATCCGAGTCTCCCACAGCAGCAGATACTACTCCAGAGAGTAAAGTGTCACCCATAATTGAGGCAACTCTCTGCTCAAAGGGTGTAAGTTCATCGACCCCTTTACCACTGCCTGTTCTGCCCACACTTTGTCGGTGCGCAGCAGTTTTCCATTTAACGTCCACCTTTATATCAGACAATTTCTTTTTAAGGTCATTTACAGTGCGATTTTCAGATCCCACCGCATTGACGGCATCAGCCAAACTCTCCCACTCATATTTTTTCCTTTTGTTATTAATTCCGGAGGACAAAGTTTTATTTGTCCAAATAGTCCAAATATTTTTTATTTCTCGTTTCTACCTCCGATAGTAGCACCTCCGATTCACTTTCTGTAAAGTTTCGCTTCTTGCCGCTTGCTTTAGCAATTTTCTTACTCCTTTCTTTTGCCAAAGTGGACTCATTCCCATATTTAAATGTAAGAAAATGGCTAAAGCAAGCGGCAAGAAGCGAAACTTTACAGAAAGTGAATCGGAGGTGCTACTATCGGAGGTAGAAACGAAAAAAAAAATATTTGGAACTTTGTCCTCCGGAATTAATAACAAAAGGAAAAAATATGAGTGGGAGAGTTTGGCTGATGCCGTCAATGCGGTGGGATCTGAAAGTCGCACTGTAAATTACCTTAAAAAAATGGTCTGATATAAAGGTGGACGTTAAATGGAGAACTGCTGCGCACCGACAAAGTGTGGGCAGAACAAGCAGTGGTAAAGGGGTCAGAGAATTGCCTCAATTATGGGTGACACTTTACTCTCTGGAGTAGTATCCGCTGCTGTGGGAGACTCGGATTTACTACAGGACTGCCACGAAGGTAACCAATATTATCTGCACATTTATTGAATGGAAATGTTTCCGATTCACATATGCAAATTCTTCTTCAGATGGCGCCTTTATAGCAATGCGTGTGCAGTCGATCGCTCCGATAGGAAAACCGGCTATCGCTGCAAATTGCGTTTTAATGTTTGGCTGGTCAACTGCATCATATGGGAACATTATACCTGGTAGACATGCGGATGATCCCGACCCATACCGCTGGCATTGCGCGGCTCAAAGACGACTGGCATATTCCTGAGCGGTCTGCCAGTTCCCTTTGGAAAGAACCAGTTGCCAGGAAACCAAGTGTTGTCAGCACCTGCAAGGGAACGGGTATTGCGTGGCTCCTCGCTGTCTCTCTCTCTCTAGATTCGGACCCAACTCAGCACAGAGCTCCAAGAGGATAGCCCTTGGAAATCTGAAACGGCTGATAAGCCAGTCATCATCCTGGGCCAGAAAATCATTGTGGTCCCTAAAAACTCGTTCTCTTCGCATTCTGTCATTAGCAATGTCCTCTAATTAGACCAAAGCTGCCATTGCCATAGACTAAGGGTTGTATCAATTTGCATATGCTTTTATATGTTCTTACTTAATTGCATAATTGATAGAATATATAAGGCTCGTGTGACAATATATGTAAATTATTTTATAAATTGCAAATTAATAGCAATGCATCCCACAGGTGGTAGTGCGAAAGACTTGTAGAACAATTCGTTGTGTAATGTTTGCAACTTAACTTCATTGCCTGTAAGAGTCGCCAACGAACAAAAACTATCAGAAATGTACGTACGCCAGACATGAAATTGGCGTGGAGGAACGCACATTCTCACGTTAATTTCACTGTTACTACATCCAACCGTGAGCGTGAAAGCTGGCGTACGCAAAGTTTTTGTGCGTATGCAAGATTGATACATGAGGCCCCTGGGGCCTCATTTATAAAACTGTGCGGATCCTTACTAAAAGTGTACGTGCGCCAAAAAGCCAAAAATTTCGTACGCAAAAAAATATTTAGACTTATAAAACCGTGCGTACGCCAGAATCTGCGCTGAATTCACTTTATAAATCCCAGTCAGCGTAAGATTGTGCGCACATGCGTCTCCACCCCGAAATAACCATATATGGAGCTTACAACGCCTAGTTTTACTATGCATATCCTCATCTGCATATCATTTGCATGATTATTCATCCACGTGATAACACGTTTAACGATGCAAGACATTAGGAAAATGAAATGCGGATGTGCTGTCACATTAGTTACATAAAAAAAAAAATTAGTAGCCTATCCTTCCCTTGAGTCGTGATTTATGGACACTTGTACTCCTCTTGAAGTTGTTGTAGGCTACTACACTTGACTGCCGTAGGAAATTAATATACGAAGAAAAAAATAGGCTACAAAAATACAGAGAATCTTTAGGAGGAACAAACCACAAATCAGCCCTGAAACAAACAAACAAACAAAGCACACAGCAAAGAAGAGGTTCCTGCACTCTAAGCGCAACATAGTATACACACACACACACACACACACACACACACACACACACACACACACACACACACACACACAGGTATGGCTGTAACAATATGGCAAAATTGTGCCAGATTCAATTAAGAGATTAAAATCAGACAAATTATGTGTAACAATATGCTTTCTCTGTTTTCAGGTTTGAGTGTAATAATAATGAAACTGACACAATAAATAAATATTTTAAAAAAATAGACCACCGTTTTCGACCACTTTACCTGATTTTCCCACGTTACAGTGAGGATAGGGTTTAGGAGTGGGGTCGTGTGACGGGCATCATGCATGATTTATAAACACCCACCAGTTTGAAAACACCCACAAATTTAGAAACGCTACTTTTGCTTCACAGAGACCCCATACTTAATGATTTTTCCGGGGTAGGTTGCCAGGTCTTTTCTCAATCCTCCCCATTACATGACTCTCACACACACACGCCTACAGACAATTTAGTGTCTCCAGAATTGTGGGGGAAACCGGAGCAGACAAGGGGAGAACATGCAAACTCCACACAGAAAGGACTGCTGGCTCAGCCGAGGACCTTCTTGCTGTGAGGCGACAGTGCTACCTAGTGAGCCACCGTCCCGCACCATAAATCCAAATTTAAAACACAATAAAAGTAATTTTATCTGAAAACATTGTTCTCAGCAACTATACAGCCCTGTATATATTTAGCTACTCAACTGTTTTACAAAAGATTTTCCAATCGACCTCCCCTCATTGGATTTTTTTTACTTCAATACTGCATAAATTGTTTTCTATATTTTTATTTAATATAGAAATAAATAGTGCATAATTTAGAGATAAATTCACTGAAAGTTAAAAAAAATTACACTCAAGGTGTTCTGTCACTTTTGAAAGCTTTGAGGTAAAAATCATGATTAACATAGTTGGGAAGGATAGGTACCATTTCAACATTCATGCAGCTGTTGTGTATTGCATCAAATTGGCTATAATGACACAAATTGTTATTTTATATTTAGTTTGAGAACTGGTATCCATGTCAGTAATATTTTAAAAATGATGCCAAGATAAATAGGGATCATCCATCCCCATGTCAACATAATTACTAAGTGAACTTTTACAAATAGTATAGTCACTTTGTCACTATTGTTCTATAGATTTTTATGGAATTGTATAATACTTTTTAAAGGCTAATTAATAATTTATAAGACTAAGGCAAAAGGCAACAATTGAGATAAATAGTTAAGTAGCATTGCTTAAAACAAAAGTGCTTAAATGTCTGGAAATCAAAGCAAGCGTGCCATGTGTAGGAAGCCATTTTTTTGACAATTCAAACAAAAACAAACCTTTTAATGATGAACATTTTTGCTGTTCTTAGTCGTCAACGTAAAATAAGAAAAATCTAAATTCTTACAGCATATACTACTCTTAAGGATATACAATTCATGCAAAAACTATGTATTGTAAGTCCAACGCATTCAATTAATAAATAAAAGAGTCAAGTACCTTACAAAATATTTATTTCATTATCAGTAGAAGAGTTTAATCAAGTCACTTCAACATCATACTAATTAATATTCTATGAAAAGACAGTTTATTAAGACCATCTTTTCAAATACATCAACATTGTACACCATTCCATTTTAATTGAGTGCTTCAGCAGCTGAAGGACTGTAGAAATATGATCCAGACTGTGATGCCTTTCCTGGCAGTTGCACTTCCTGGGAGGTAGATCTGAAGTGTGGAGACCCAAAAATGTCCTTCTCTAGACTTGCCGGTCTGTACAATTGGTACGGTGGCAGGGTGTCATTCTGAGGCTTCTGACTGCTCTGTTCACTTGGCCTTTCAGAGTAGGCATGGGGAAACTGCATGCCCCTTACTGAAGGGCCCTGACTGTAAGGAAGTTGTGCAACCTGTGCACCTTCCTTTACAGGAAAAAAACGAGGCATGGGTTGCGGCAAGGATATAATGGGATGATTGCCTGTAAACGTTGGGGCCTGTGGACTGGGAACTGGAGCCATGGATCGTGGCTGGAAAAATTCCTTGGGACTAGAACCAGTAATTTTTGTGTAAAAATCAGCTGAAAGCTGACTGGGCTGGTATTGTGAATGACTTAAGATTTCTCTGCCAGATGCATCAACAACAGACCTCTGATAAAGATCTAGAGATTGATCTCCAGCAGTCTGATACTCAAGATACTCTGGTGTACGCCTTGAAGCTAGCACCAATGGTTTTGACTCTTGAGACAGCCTTTTTACAGGAAGGTGACTGGTAGACCAAGGCTGTAGGACTGGCTTTTGGATACGTTTTGGATGTAAGGGTCTATCATCTTGCAGAGCAGGGTAAGAGGGATAAAGACTTGCTTGAGATGGGGATAAGGGAGTTGTGCTGGAACCCTGATGGCCATAACTTCCTTGATAAAAATGTGGTTGGTGTTGAGAAGGCTGGAAATGTTGAGCTGGCAGGAAAAGTTGACTACCAGAATACTGGGGGTTAGAAACCACAGCACTGGTTAGTGGCTGTTGCGAGTAAACATTCATGGGAGGAACAGTAGGGTTAGCAGGTGCAACCCAAGTAATGTCAGGCTTTTGATAACTGGGTATTTGATACCGTAAAGGTGGAGCAGGATTTTGAACAGGAGGCAGAAACATCTCTGGGAGAATCTGTGGCTGTTGATTATAAGAGCATATGAAATACCCAGGTGGAAGATATTGTGCTAAACTGGCAAGAGAAGGATTTACTTGAAGCGGAACAGGCCTAGGAAAGTTGTAGTTCTGAGCCGACCCAAAAGGCTGATACAGCGAAGTACTAGGGACAGGAACCCTTGAAAACTGATGTTTCGGAGCAGAGGAAGGCTTAGATTGAGGAGATAAAGCAGGTCTTTCGAACCGAAAAGGATAGTCCATGTAGTAAGGTTGAGATTTCGAAGCCTTCGTGACTGTAGCAGCAAGATCCTGTTCCATCTGCTCATGTTGGGGATGTTGATGTTCGATTTCCGGTTCACGTGTCGGTTCAGGAGACGGTTCAGGAGTCGATTCTGGAGTCATTTCCAGAGTCGATTCAGTAGTCGATTCAGTAGTCGGTTCAGGAGTCGGTTTAGGAGTCGGTTTAGGAGTCGGTTTAGGAATAAGTTCTGGAGTCAAAACCACATGTTTACTTGTCAAAGGATCTCTGAAAGGCACCGGCTGTTTTTCTATAGGAAGTGAAAATGGGAAGTTTACAGACAGATTAAAAGAGCCAGGCAAAGATGGCAATTTAGGCAGCCAACGACCCCTTGGGTGTAGATGGGGTGATCTAGCTACATTTCTTTGCTGTTGCTCAACTGGAAATGCTTGCACCTGCTTCACAATCTGACTAGGAAATACAGTTGGTGGCTTGTGGTATACACGGAGTTGCTTTTGTGGCAGTGGTTGGGTTGTCTCAGAAAGCCCCGGTTCTTTGACGGGAAACACTGGTATTGGCTCATATGGACAGGACAGTGGCATCATCTTGCCTTTTGATTTCAAAACCAGAATGAAGTGACCATCCTAAAAATCACATTTAAACCAAAAATCAGAAATATTTCCAAATCTGTAAAATATTGCCAAAAACCCACAACAACTCACCCTGAAGTTGACACCGCAGCTCCTATATGGAACAGAGAAGGTGAGCTGTCCCTGGTTAGACTGCTCTCGGTGCCAACATTCAGTGGCCACATAAAGCAGAGGTGCCCATTCCCCATTTACTGTGGAAACAGGTGATATTAACACATCAAAGTCCACAAGTGTTAGTCACCCCAGAATGTTTTTTCATTCCCATTACTCAATACTTACATGCAACTGACAATTCATCTGCTCTCCCATCACCAACAATAGTCATTTGCATGGCATTGTTCTTACAGACAACGGAGGGAGGGGTCACACTTGCAGGACAGGACAGAACCTGCTCTGTCCCATACCAGCTCAGAGACAATACATATTCAGTTTTCTGGAATGTTTTTGAACAAAATAAAAAGTGAATTGTTTTAAAGGTAATCTTACTGAGGCCCACAAATTGAGCTTACATGACCAGCCATACACCACTCACTTCACCCCCAGTAAACTGTCATTGGACTCTTGCTCACACAGCTGATCATGAAAACACTTGTTTGCTACATCCATAGTGATAGATGTCCAAGGGACGCTGACATAAATCGTGGAAGTGGGCCCAAGTTACTTTTGAGGTCTGGTACAAAAATACATAGCCTATAATCCCATATGTATGCACGATTAATAATTAAAAGATTGAGATCTAACACGCATGATTTTTTTGAATTACAATGATTCTGCTGTTTTTTTAAACATTTGATCACATCGGAAAATTTAAACCTGCTTTCGCACCGCAACTGAGCCAGAGTGAGCAGCGGTCATGAAAGCTATACGTTTTAAAGGCCCACTGAATAACCTTGAAACGCGCAGCATTTTTCAATGTGTTCACCTAATTTCCACAGAAAAAGGAAGACAGGGCGAGACAAACAGCTCCTCCCCTTTAAAAAAAATAGCCAATAGCTATTAGTTTGGATCACAGTTTGCCCAGAGCCATTGAGCTTAGTTAAGCGACAATTTCCTCCTAATCTCTAACCGTTTCTCCTAATCTCATCCATGTCGCTTCAAAATATGGCATTCTGTGCATAATTCAAATGGGTCCAATAAGTTTTGTATACATTTAACTTCATTCGCACCGATGGAAAGCATATTTACACAGTCTGAATAATTTCTTATCCTATCCCTTATATAGTGCACTATGTGCCATTCACCATGTAGAAAATATTAAATGTGTGAACAAATGACCGATTTTAGCAGCAGCTTCAGCATCTATTTATAAAGTAGGGGGCGGGAAGCTTCAGATTCTAGAGAGCATTTGATTAGACAGAAAATCTGACCAGAAGCTGCAGGGCAAAGTGATGTGATCAAAATTATTGATCCATTTGGGCGGAAGTGAGAGACTAAGTTTTGAATCCTTATATCTTCTAAATGCACAGTCATTTTTTTTTTGGAGCAAACAAGCTTATATGTAACAGTAAGACCAAAAAGTATTAAAAGCCAAAAAAAAAAAAAAAATCCATTTTGATTTCATGGGGACTTTAAACCACTTCACAAACTGTTTTCAACTACACAGTGTTGCGATTTTCTGTGTTGCAAACAAAATAACGAAAGTACTAGGATAAATCTTTATAGTCTGGATATGTTGTGACAGCGATCAAAATGAGTATGTGATCTTTAAAATAGAGATGCACCGATTGATCGGCTGGTGACCAGAATTGGCCGATTTTCATGTGATTTTCACAGAATTTGCATGTCTAGTGTGTTTTTTTTTTTTCAGATTAACAGTTTTTATTGATTCACAGAAACTTCTAGAGTACCATACAATACATGTATAGAATCAACATTTTAACTCGATACTCCCCAATCCCCTCCCTCCCAACTTGGTCACAAATTCACTATACAATTAAGTACAATTAAGATAACTTCCGGCATACCATGTTGAGGAAAAAGAAAATAGCATACATGCATATACCAGTACAATTTCACTTCCGAGTGTGAGCATGGTTCTAACAGTTATTACTACCCTTTTTCCAAATAGGTTAAGTATCTGGACCATTTCTTATAGTATAGATTTACTTTATCAGTCTGTTTATAAGACATTTTTTCAAATGCGGACACTCTACCTAGTTCTGTTTGTCCCTCATTTCATTATCTGTCCACACACCTAATATAAACAATTGAGGACATAATGAAATATGAGTATCCAAAATTGTGCAAATGTGTTCATTAACTTTTTTCCACAAATCCTTAATTTTTGTACAAGACCACAGAGCATGTGTTAAATCTCCATCATCAGTTTTACACCCCCAGCAATATGGTGTTTCTTTTAACCCAAGTCTATACAGTCTGGAAGGAGTCCAATAAAAACGGTGCAGAATCTTAAACTGTATAAGGCGTATCTTTGCATCCCTAGATGTCGTTTTGACACTTTAAAACTCTATTCCATTCCTCATCATTGAATATCAGATTCAGATCTCTTTCCCAAATTTTCTTAAGAGCTAATAAAGCTCCATCACCAAGACTTTGAATCAACCAGGAATAGTACACTGATGCTTCATGACCCTTCCCATATGCCAAAATTACCATGCAGTGTAGATCTGCTGACTCAGGAAGCTGCGAACTAGAGCCAAAAGTAGTACAAAGTAAATGTCGTAACTGTAAATACCTGAAAAACTGAGATCTAGATATACCAAACTGTTGTTGTATGTGTTCAAATGACTTCAGACTACCATTTTCATAAAGGTTGCTTAATATAACGACACCCTTCTTAATCCATTCCTTCCATAGAAAGGGGGTTTTATTAATACACAATTTAGGGTTCAGCCAGATACTTGAACAAGCATTTAGGTAAGGGTCAAAGCTTCGCATACGGGACATTTTTAACCATACTGCCTGCAAGTGTGAAATAATAGGATGTTTTTTCACCTCTCCTTCCAGTTTAATGGACAGACTCTGTAACAAAGAGATAGACGGCAAGATAGATTGTTCAATCCTATACCAAGGGGGGGGCTCGCTCAGGAGGAAGTGATCAATGAGCCAGGTGTCTAAGACTAAAAGCATAATAAAACAAAATATTAGGCAGGCCTAGACCCCCTTTCTCAACAGGTCTCTGTAACTTATTAGAATGCATCCGAGGTCGCTTACCATTCCAAATAAAAGTCTTACATAATCTGTCAAACTGTTTAAAGTAAGAGAGAGGTATTTGTATTGGGAGAGACTGTAATAGGTAATTCAATTTTGGCGTACAACTCATTTTAATTACATTGACTTTTCCAGCCATTGACATATGGAGTGGAGCCCATCTATCCATATCGCAGGAAATCTTTTTCATTAAGGGGTCAAAATTAACTCACTAAATCATTCAAATTTGGGGGGAATAAAATGCCTAAATATCTAATGCCTGACTTAGGCCATTGGAATGTGCCAGGGTGAAACGCTGAGGCAGGGCAAAAAGCAGTCAATGCAAGAGACCAATTCACCCTATAACCTGAAAACTTAGAGAAGATATCAGTTATTCCAAGAAGACAAGGTATAGACCTACAAGGGTCAGAAACAAATAATAGAATGTCATCAGCATAAAGCATAAGCTTATTTATTTCTCCCCCCACTACAATACCAGGAAAATCATCATCTTTTCTTATTGCGGCAGCTAAAGGTTCCAAAGCAAGACAGAACAGCAATGGGGAAAGTGGAGAGCCTTGTCGGGTCCCTCTGCCAAGCGGAAAATACTCTGAAATTAGGCCGTTGGTTTGAACCACTGCTACCGGTTGTTTATACAGTAATTTGATCCATCTTATAAACGTGTTTCCAAACCCATAATCTTCTAGAATTTTAAAAAGATACTTCCACTCCACCATGTCAAAAGCCTTCTCAGCATCCAGTGAGACGGCGGCAATTGGGGAATGTCTAGTGTGTTTTAACAAGAACTGGGCTATGTCAGAAAAGAAAATGAAGACTATTTAGTTGGATTTTGGAGTTGAAAAGGAAACGGTTCTTCCATAACACTGCACTTTAGGTGTGTGAATTTCCCACACCAGGAGTAATTCATATAGTTCTATTTTATAGCAATTATCTGTTAATAAAAGTGTTCTATACAAAATGTTCTATTGAGAAAAGATAACATTTGTGTGTGCTGTAAAGTGGTTAGAAAAAAATGAAATCGGTATCGACAGGTCTAACTCAATGAAAAATCGGAAATGGCCTAGAAAATCGTAATCGGTGCATCTCTACTTTAAAACAAATGTACCTTTAAATAAATGATGCCAGTAGATGGCAACAAGCGACAGTTAAAAAGTATTTGGTTTGAAGAGATTAGTTAAACTCTGAACGAAACTATTCATTCATTAATTAAAAACACTTTAACACTTCATTTAAGTTAAATATTTTTAACATTTATAACATTAGACAATTAAAACTAAACTTAATTAAAAAGTGCACCTTTTAAAAACCAAAAAAGCTGCATTTGTCTAGCAAAAAAAGAAATACAAGAGACTAAGCTCACAGATCTTATTGAATAAGTAATACTTTTACAGTGACTGAAATGAAAAACCAAATGGACGCTTACCTCTTGTTTCACATAACATGAATCATAGCTGAATTGCAGGTGGACATCTGTGTGCGAAGTCTTTATGGCAACACCACAAAAAGCTGCTAACTGGTCCAAGCGGAGCAGGTCTCCTAGCGCTATCGGAAGAAAACATAGAAGTTTAAATATGAAAAGATGTGAAAACCAAAGTGCTGTGCAATAAATGTAAAAAACTTAAAACATACATAACCAAAAAAACAAAAAGGACAAATGAAAATTGTATACCCTCAAACAGAATTAAAACAAAGAATAAAAATGGGTCTTCAAAAAGGATTTTAACAGAAATAGAAGGGGAAGATCTTATGTGGAGGGGAAGACTATTCCAGAGCATGGGAGCAACCACAGCAAAAGCCAGGTCACCTTTAGTTTTAAAATGTGAACGAGGGACTGAGAGGAGAAATTGACTAGAAGACCAAAGAGATCTAGAGGTAGTATGCAGAGATTAAAAATACACTGGGGAGCATGACCATGTGAATCTTTAAAAACAAAGTGCAGAAACCTAAATCAACACGAAACTTGACTGGTAGCCAGTGTAGAGAGACGAGTACTGGCTCACGTTTTCAAGTGCCAGTCAAATCTGGCTGCCACATTTTTCACCAACTGCAACCATTCCAGAGCTGATTTAGGAAAACCCAGATACAATGAATCAGTTATATCATTATTTAACTGTAAAAAAGTCCATCCAGCATTTAAATGTCTTGAAAACATGCAAACGGATTAGACACAGAACCGTTGATTTAACAGGAAAGTAAAGCTGAGTGTCATCGGCATAGATATAAGAAGTTCTGTTTCTGAATAATATGACCGAGTGGAAGCATAAATAAGACCCAGAATAGAGCCCTGCTGAACACCATAGGAGATTTAAGCATGAGTGGAATCATTTCTCCAAATTAACAGAAAACGATCTGCCCTTAAAGTGAGATGCAAACCAATACAGCACAGATCCCTGAAACACAGCTACATGATCAAGTCTTTGTAAAAGGATGTTATGATCTGTTGTGTCAAACGCTGCACTTAAATCAAGCAGGATTAAAATACAGTGAGAACCAGCAAGAGGAAGTAAAATATCACTGCAACCTTCAACAAGGCAGATTCAGTACTATAAAGTTCTCTAAAAGTAGACTGAAATGTCAAAAATATTAAAAGTACTCAGGTAAGATGAAATCTAAGAATAGACAACTTTTACCAAAACTTTTGAAATTAAAGATAATTTAGAAATGGGTCTTTAGTTATTCAAATCATGCTAATCAAGATGGTGCTTTAACAACGGATGGACTATTGCAGGAGTGCCCAATCCTGTTCCTGGCGATATAGGCCTACCAACCTAAAGAGTTATGCTTCAGTTGTGTTTGATCAGGATTGGAGCTGAACTTTCCAGGAAGATAGTTCTCCAGGAACAGGATTGGGCACCCCTGGACTATAGCATGTTTAAAAGAGCCTGGTACAATTCAATTTGCTAGGGAGCTATTGATAATAGTAGTAACAACTGGACTTAATGCTGGAATAAACTCTTTAAAAATATGAGAAGCAAGAACATCAGAGGGACAGAATGAGGGCTTCATTTAAACAATATCAGAGCTGTGAAGGTGTGACGGGTTGAAAAAGAGAAAGAGCTCCGATAAAAAGCCAATTCTAGAGTACAAAAATGTTGAGATGTATATTAGACCTAATACACTTAACTTTACTTATAAAATGTTTTAATAACGGTTCACACAACCAGTGGAGATCTTTAATGAGGCACTAGGAGTGGGATTTTTTTTTTTAAACTAATTGTACTAAAAAGGTAACTAATTGTACTAATCATTTCAACTTCATTAATGGCGCTCTAAAAAGACATTCTCTGAAAATTTCGTATGATATCTGAAGTCACTGACTAATGTTAGCTATAGCAGAGCGCGTCTACGGAAAGCCTGGCCACTCCCTAGTCCCTATTAAGTCCTATTGTACCAAATTTTGGTTGTAGTTCCACCAGAGTTCCACTGGGGGGGCGATCGCCCTGAGTGCAAAATGAATGGGAGTCTATGGAGCTAGACGGCTAAATTTGTCTTTCACCCGATTGCAGTTGAGAAATCTCAGATTTGATTGGAGGTTTTGCAAGTTCAACATGGGTTATAGGTCGAAAGTTGATTGAACGAGTACTTATGTCCTTTCAATTTCTTACAGGTTGAATTGTTGTCCATTACACGCTAGCATTCTGCTAATGAATGCTGATTGGTCAGTGAAGGACTGATTACGACCAGAGATACCGCTTGATGGCATCGTGGCATTCGAAGCGGGACCAGAATGTGTGTGTATTTTCGGCGTGGCCTTTTAAAACAACAAAACAAAAACTCTTCTAGCACGTGTATTTACCTGTGTCAGCGGTGTTGTTGATGCCTTGAGAGAAAAGAAAGTGCAGAGCACAAAAGCACCAAAGTGACTGAAGGATTGTATGACGTCATTGACATTTTAAGACTTTTTAAAGCAAATAAGTGACTCTAAAAAATCTAACACCCAGCAATGTGCAATTTCTTTGCATTTCCTTTCGAATACGACATTCAAATTACTAGACAAAAAATGATATCCTGAGAAAAGTGGATTTTTAGGGGTATAGCTCCATTGACCTCCATTCATTCTGCACTCGTCCTGTGAGCGCCCTCATATGGAACCAGAGTGGAACTGCAACCAGTTCAGAAGCCGGAAGTTTACTGAGTGTGGAAGTTATCCCCTTATTAGACATTAAACATTCTCTGGCTATCTAACCTACATTAGCTTATTATTAATGGCTAGAGACAAAATACGTTCTAAATTTCCATAAATTGGTATTCGCTGACATAATCACCTTCAATTTAGTGGTTTGTGAATTAACAGTAATTGAGGAAAGTCTGTTTACACTTACGTCCACGAATATGGAGATTGACGACATCTGCGTGCTTTAGAAAAACTTTAAAGACCCGGTCGCCGCATTCAAACTGCGGTTTAATTGGTCTTGTCTGTTTAAATGAATCCGGTCCTCCATCTCCAACAGATTTCACACTTCTTCGCCGTTTTGAGTTTAGCCAAAACTTGAAGAAATCGCCACCTGACATCTCGTCGTGGCCATTAGGCCTTGACAGGGGGTATTCCCTCTTGGCAAATTCGTTACAGAAAACAAGTTGAAAATCGAATAATAAAATGCAAAGTATTAAGAGATGACCGCACGCATTCATTTCGGATAGTTGAATCTCCCGCTATTAGTGATACAATTACTTTTAATCAATGTTGATGTTTAACTCTCATGCTCGCACAAACTGCCTACTTAGCGAGCTATAGCTTGTACCAATAAATATGGCAACTCTCGAGCCTGAGAACCACTAATTACTTGTGTCGCGTTGGGAACCGACGCCTTTAAGCTGTAGCGTACGCTATGAACCACAGCTGAAGCTAATTGTCTAATGGCGTTAAATAATTTTCTCATATGGAGAACTACAGCCTATATTCAACGGTTGTTTATGTGGTACGATCAGAGTTTCTTTTTCTTTCTGTAAATGTTTGAAGCGAAACAACTGTTGGAGATGACGTGCTAAAAAAATACAGAACAATTCATGAAATAAAGACTTTTTTTACATTTATAAATGTAAATATAATCTAGAAATATAAATATTTATTTATTTCTAAAAACAATCGACGTGGCATTTATGCATAATGAATAATACGAACACATATAACCATTATGATTAATTTTCACAAAGAAGTTGGAAAAAAATCACATCCAAAAAAAAAAAATTGGAAACAAAATGTACAACGCACAGAGAAAAAACACTGACAACTATTAGCCCTAGTGTGAAGGCGGCGTAACCTATTCTGCTCCGTTCAATCCGCAGTAGGTGTCGCTCCAAACCTACTTTAGATGAGTCATCAACCGCTGCAAAGTACCTGCGCATCACATTCTGCCTGCGCTACTTTATCATGATTGGAGAGAGATGGGTTTTGATTGGCGCTTGGTTCGCCCTATTGTTGGGTAGCCATGTGCTGCGTTTGGCCCGTGCAATGAATCCCTTTTAACCCTGCAGTTAGTTATGTGTTCGACACCGGGCGAGTGTGGAGTCTGCGGTCACCGTGCATCTCCAGAAGAGCTGAGTTAGGATGCTGCGGCATGCGGATAGATCGCTGCAGCTATAGCACATCACAGCTTTAGGTAATAGGATGGCGACCTCGCAAACTCTTGCAAAGAATTATTGAGCATGCGGCAAAAGTACAATTTCCAGTGCTTTTAAGGAGGCGTCTAAACATTGAGCTGTTCGGCATTTTAATAAAATATTTTGATGGCTGTTTTGACATTCAGAGAAACCAACGTTTGTGTGTTTATTACTACAAATAGTGCATGAATTTCCCGTGAGCGACAATACAGTTCTAGGATTTCGCAATCTGGATGTGGGATACGTAAGGACTTAAAAGTAAGTCCTTGGGATGGGTGGGGTCGTCTATGCAGCAAAAGAGTGCGGGAGGGGGGCGAGACAGCGGACGAGGTGCGGGGAAGTGCGGATCCTCGAATGGTGGGTCATCAGATATAGGCTACGAAAAGCAAGAAATAAATTGAGAGCTTAAAATACCCAAGGTAACGTTTTATTATCTGTGCCATGGCTGTAGAATTCAGGTTGTTAAGTTAGTATTTATGAAGGCAATTAAGCATCTTAGAATTAGAATCGACATAACACAAAGGGAAATCTATTTAGATTATTTAGAATTTGGATGAAGCTGCATCCGAAAGTGTGACGTTACACGAATTCATTCTGTGTCGCACATCTGTAATTCGCGGGAGCTTTCGCATCAGGAACAATCAGGATTCTATTGTACATTCGTCTAATGTTTGTAGGCTAATGTAGATTTGTTTGCATGTGGCAACATATAACTGATTGTTATCCATTGTTGATCGCATCAACGTGATTTTGAACGGGCATACAAATGTGTAGGCTATAAAATGAATGCATTGGCATGAGGTCTGCTCTGAACTGTTATAGTTTTTAATTTAATGTGATTTAACACAATATTTTCTCTTAACTTTATTGTTGTTTGTCTGAACAGCATGCATCAGCATGACATCTCAGTTCATATGTGTGACTTTAAGAAAAGGGCATTTAAGAAAACCTTCTACTCCCTCATGACATCTAGTTTAACAGTCATTAGAGATTTGTGCATGTAATCTTGGTGGAAACAAAGCTAGTATCCCAAAAGGAGAGGTAACCTTATAATAACAAAACAATGGCTATCTATCGCTTTGGATCATGCAGCTTTAATGTGGTGATGTCATAGGCCACGGCTGCTTGTTATCAGCATATTGGGAAAATCTGCCTGACTTAAATGCAAACACACATGGTTTTCATTATTATTAGCCCACAAGTAAAAGTACTGTGTGAATGAAAAGCATATATTCATTTTGAAAAGATGTCATCAAACCCCTCTTCCTCCTTCCTTCCTTCAACACCAGTGCATAGGACACAGTTAAACACTTGGCATACATTCTTACAACTTTTTCATTTCAAAACGTGGCTATTCTCATTCAGTCATCATAAAATAGATGCTAAATCACACAGGGCCTTTCGATGTGGAGTATTTCTTAAACACAAGATGGTCATGTCTTATAATATTTCCCTCCCTTTCAGCGGGATATTGTTCCACCCTGTTTCCTCCTCTCATCCTCTGAATATGTTGAAGGCCCTGGCTGGAATCTGTTTGCTTCATCTGACTACAATATTCTTCCTCTTTTGGGCAACTATAGATGATGTAAGTTAATATTATTCCTCTTTTATGTGGATATGTAATGATATGTAAATATGTGTGCATTGTGTTTGTATTGTCACTGTAGTAGCCTAGTCAATCATTTTCAGTTGTTAACTATGTTATTTGCTTGTAGCTAATGGTAGTTTTTTATTTTATTTTCCCAGGCATGGTGGTTCACAAGGACCCTTTACACAGACCTGTGGGGCAGATGGGTGATGGAGAACAATGATGATGTCTGGGTGTACATGGATATACCAACCTCATACAGGAAAGGTAAGACAAAATCATTTTAGCAGTAGGTATTTTTTAGGCATCTGTGTATTTTCACTGGTGTCCCCTCTTTTACACTTTTAAAAATAAAGGTTCAAAAAAGAAGGTTTGCATAATTTCCATTGAAGGACCATTTTGGGTTTCCCAAGGAACCTTTCAGCGAGCCATTTTTTTTTTTATTGTGAAAAACATTTTAATCATCTGAAGAACTCTTTTACCAATATAAAGTGCATGTTGTGCAATGGAGAAGCTAATTTTCTTCATGGAACCATAGATTCCAATAAAAAAACTTGATTTTTAAGAGTGTACAGACTGGGACACTCACGTGACGTCCTTTCAATCCCTCCTTCTAGACTATCTGCAGGCGGTTCAGGCGTTTGCAGTGCTGTCCTGCCTGTTTGCTGTGTTCTCTCTCTGTGTGTTCATATTCCAACTCTTTACTCTGGGTAAAGGAAAGCGGTTCACCATCTCTGGTGTTGTACAGCTCATCTCCTGTAAGTCCCTGTATCTGAAAATCTGCAACACAATCTCATGGCAATTCGTAACAATTTTCCTTTTGGCTAATTGGTGGCTAATTCGTATAAATTCACACAATCTCATTCATACATTTTCATAAAATCTCCTTACACCCCAGTGACGGGTATGTTTAGGTGTGGAGTTAGGGTGGACCTTCATGCTAACTTTTTTCTAATAATTGTACGAATTCATACAAAATCGCCACCTTGTAACATAGTTACGTTTTCCCGTGAGATCAGGTTGAAATCTGAGGTTAAATAAAGGTGTCATTAAGATTTGTCTGTGTGTGTGTGTGTGTGTGTGTGTTTTTAAGTGATAGACCAATATGGATTTTTGATGGCTGATGCTAATACCTTAGAGAGCAGGGTGGTTGATATAAATACTATATATTTTATATCCCTCACTTTAATTTAAACTAAAGAATGTAAACAATACATGCATAACAGTTGCTGCAGTAATATGTATGTTTATTTGAAATATTTACTAAATTAGAAATAATTAATTGGAAAATATATCAATATGCATTGATAAAGACAAAACTGAAGGTAAACAAAGAAGGTAAAGTAATAAGGGTGGAGAATGAGTTCTCTCAGGCGCTGCGTCCTAATCACTGTCAAAATAAAAGTCCCAGCGCTGTCAAAATAAAAGTACGCCTCAGACACTTATCGGCCAGGGTGTACAGACATGAATTTTTGTTGTACATTTATACGTTCTCTCTTGGACCTCTAGGTTCCTGCATAATGGTGGCTCTGTCAGTCTACACCGATCACTTTCACAGAGGTGAGAAGGATGGCTGGTATGGCTGGTCCTACATCATGGCCTGGTTTGGATGGCTGCTGACCCTCTTCACGGGAATTATGTACATCGTCCTGCGCAAGAGAGTGGATTAAACTTTAGCCCTCGCTCCCAGTGCTAATGTACAGCCTTGGATATTCCTTTCTTTTGTCATGCTAACTTTAATGTGGACTTTGACTAATTGTACTACTTAAAAGTGTAGGTGCAGTACCTGAAAATTAATGAGTTGTCTTGAATACAGGCCTATGATGGAAATGTAGAAATGTGCACTGCAAATCTTAGCATCAGCAGTTCATTTAAACGTTTGAGCAAGTTTAAAATAGGAAAAATGAAAGCCTTGATTCAGCATTTTTATTTTGAGTAATGCTATAGATTGGTTTGATTGGTCATCTTCCTACTTCCACAAAGCACTGAGGGCAGTTAGAGGGTCTGAACAAACTTTATTGCAGGGGTTATTGCAGGTGTGTAAAGATGGCAAAGATGAAGTAAATACAGTATATACAAGAATAAATTGTACAAAATGTATTTATAAGATGTATAAAGAAAAAAACTAAGTTGTACATATAAAGTACATATAGAAAAATGTTATAAAAGTGTAGTTTTAAACATCACTTGCACTTTAAGAACTAGCTTTGTCGTAAACAGGTTCATTTCATTTAATATTTTCTTTCAATTTATGTTGTTGATGGGAATAGCACAGGATAGTCTCTACTGTAGGTCAAGATAAGGGTCAAATCTTTGTTACTGCTATACATTATGGTGCTGCTCAGTTTGTGATCATTCACTTGGTCATGTAGACTTTTTGTAATTTGATTGTACAAACACTCTGCCATTATATTTTCTGAACTATTTCTGTGGGGTTTTCTTGATAATGACATCTTGGGTCCTGTTGCTATGCCAACTATTTTGATTAGCATGATGAATGATTGTTCATGTGGTCAGATTATCACCCTGTAAGATTCTAATTCTAGAGCACAGATTCCAAAAGAACTTTCAGAATGCTTTTCTTTTTTTAAATTGCGAAAAGTACTATTTTTATGGGAGTAATTAGTCAATATCCTCTCAAGGAAGAAGCTCTTTTTCTGAGTTATGCCGTTTCTGCTTTGCTTGGTTTCAGTCAGTTCTAGAGGTCTTTTTATTTTGCATTGATTGGATTTTATTTTTGCATTGCAAAGCCAAACAGTGTAAACAAGGGAGGGTATTAATTTTAGTAAATCACACCAATAAAAACCTTGCCATAAGAATCTTTCTTTTAATTTTTATTATTTACAACATCAATATTTTACAATTTTACAACACAATATCATACCATTATATGAAAATGGAGGATAAGAAGCATGTTTGTATAAGAGACATTGAAACCTGATGTCAATTGAGAAATGATAACTTTCTCACATGTGATTGTACAGTTCTACTAGGTCCAGTGACCTTCTACAGTCCTCATGCAAAATGCACCAGGCACTGGCATAGGAATGTTCCAATAAGAAGTGTTTTGTGGGGGTGTATGGCGCCGAATCATATGCCCTGACCAGAGGGTGTAATTCGCTCCTGGACCACTAAGTGAAGGAGATGATTCTGTTCTGCCGAAAGGAGAGGCCTGTTGTGAGACGGGAGCAAGGTGATTCAAAATGGTTATCTAATTGCAAAGGCTTAAATATAATATGGATAAATGCCTAGTATGCGGTGGGAAATACAGAAAGCTTACCACAGTTCTGTCTGGAGAGCTTTGAGAGATTCTGTATCCTTTTCCTGACATGCCATCTGTAAACAGGCCAGTAAAAGATGCATTTATTTGGTCAAAAATACAGAACAAACAGTAATATTGTGAAATATCATTAGAAATGTTCTCTATTGTAATATATTTTAAAATGTAACATATTCCTGTAATGGCAAAGCCTAATTTAATTTTCAGCATCATTACTCCAGTCTTCAGTGTCACATGATCCTTAAGAAATCATTATGCTGAATCAGTACGAATAAAACTATTCCTTTAAAAAAAAAAAATACTGACACAAAACTTTTGAATGGTAGTATATGTTGCATATTTGGTAAGTATATTTATTCCTTATTAAAAACCATACCACTACTTTGTTTGACATATTTCACAATCTGAAAACTTATTTCAAGGTTTAAACTGGATTTTTAATGCAGTGTCACTCTGGTCTCAGAGTGTTGGACACTGTATGTTTTAACAACCTAATTTTACATAAATAGGTTTTAAATACATACCACAACTGACTGTAGGAGAAGGAACACGTTTTCTGGAAGGAAGTTTACTAGAGGACAGAAGGTGACAACAGTTCATACAGAATAGCAACCAAATAAAACACTGTGCCTGGTTCTCTATTATTTAGAAAGTTTTACCCTGACTATGTGAGTCAAAGGATTCCCAGGAGTATCGCTCTAGTGTCTGAGCGTGTTCGGGTAGCAGCTTTTGAGGGGGAGGCTAAAACACAGACACAAACATAGTATGCTTATTGGGATAGTAAATAAACCCACTATTGGTATAGGTGTGATTTATTAATATTTTGTCCAATGTGTGAGGTGAGCTTATTTAAAATATTTTCTTTACCTCAAGCAGCATTAACAGCAATACCCTGGAGATTTCACATTTTGCTATGATATCCATAAATGCACCTGGAATTAAGACAAACACAACTGAAGCATGAATCTTTAGTATTTACAGCACATTTCATTTCCTTGCCATTATTATTAGCTGATGTCCACACAAAATGAAAAGGACTGCTGACTCAGTAAAACAGCAAAACAGATTCTTGACAAGCATGAATATCAGTCACAAAAACAATATGACTGCTGCTTATAAATATGTGATCAGAAAACCCAAATAAACAGCAAATCTGGTGAAATAAGTGCAAATCCATACTAGGCCTGTCATGATCATGAATTGTGTGCTATCATTTCGAATTTTTCAAATATTTTTGAATATTATCTTTCATGCAGTGTATAATACAGATTTTTGTGAAGTTAAAAAGGTCTGCAAAGTTTTAAAATTAAAGTGCATGACAAAAAAAGTTATTGTCTCCTAAAAGAAAGAATAGATTCTGAACTGCTGAAACGCATTGTCAGCAATTCCATCTCAATTCCTGTTACAGACGAAACAACGTAACAAATTTGCATAATGCCCGTCTATAGTATTTATCGGCTGCCCGCAAATTACATCTACTTTGACCCTCAAACACTGTAGTTTGTAGTTAGAGACTGGAAGAGTTTGGTTCATGTTGTCGACATGTCGATAAGACTCTGTTTTTAGCGCTGTGAATCCACTTTGCATTCACTTCAAATGGATGATGAGGACTCGTGCTGGAATTGATACGGAAAAACCGACGGCAGTGCTGAGGAAGCATCCGGAGCTGAATTTCAGATATGGTAACTGGCGTTTCATTTCCGTCATACGCTGTAAGCGGTAGACCAATCACAACAGACTTACCCATGTGACCAATCGGAGCTGAGTAACTCGCGGAAAGGAGGGGTTTATAGAGACTGAATCTTCAAACAAACCATTTTCAGACTTTGAGAAATTAGGTGATGTGCAATGGATATTTTGAGAAAATTAAAGCGTTTTTTGACCTTGGATGCATGTGAACCTATTGTAGTAGACCTCCAAAACAAAATTAGGGACCTTTAAAATAGCATAATAGGGGCACTTTAATTCTGATTAGGTCATGTGACTTACAGTATAAGCCTAATACGTCATGTTTTTACTCGGGACTGTGTATAATATAATAATAAAAATAATTTAAAAAGGCAACAGTAGTTTTTTAAAGTTTGTTGATTGAAATTTAAACTGGAAAATGATTAAGGTCATCTCAAGTAATTGCGATTAGATCGAATATCCACGATTAGATGATAAATCAATAATTGTAACAGGCTCACCTCACACACTTAGATTTCAAAACAAAGATTGATTGTATTTATTGAATGCAGTGAAAGTGCATTATATCCATACCGACAGGGGTGTTGGTGCCAGGGAGCTGTAGTCCTCTCTCCTGACACATGTGCTGCATCTCTGAGAGCACAGCAAGAGCACCATCATAATCACCTGCTGATCAAACATCACATCACTGCTCTGACAACCACAGAACCACATCTGAAACTCAATGCATGAAATGAATCAGGAAAACGCTCCTCTCTTAGAACTCACGGGTCAGTATTTTGCAGGAGGCCATTTCCCACAGTGATAGCAGGGCTTCAATTGGAGTTTGAATCTGCAGTTCTGCGGCTCTCTGGAAATGAACTATCGCCTCCCCCGGTCTATTCATCTCCTACACACAAATATATAAACAGGACCACATCATGCCAAGGCACTGTGAAACAAGGTGAATATTCATTTTAAATGCATTTATTAACAGAAAGCTGCCCCATGAATGACAATGATTAATGTCTCACCTTCAGAGCATTGCCAAGCTCCAGTGAGAGACTGGCCGCCATAACAGGCTGATTCATCTCAATATAGACCTAAACAATATATAAGTACACATTTGCAGTATAACATCTAAATAAACACAATATCTGCATGTGATTGCAAGATTTTAGGCTTTTTACCATATTAGTCCAGCAAAGAGAAGTACTCTTCAAATGACTTCAATCAATTTTTAAGAGCATTTTAACATGAAGCATGTGACATAGCAGCTAGCAGCAAGCGAAAATTTCGTTTTTAGTTTTCGTTTTGGGATGAACTATTACTTTAATAACAAATTTTGCTTTGCTTTGTTGCGTTGTTTAGCTGTTCACCCTTATCCTCTCTTCTTCTAACTGTGAGTGAGGCACAAATAGTAAGTGAATGAGGGATTGATGTTTTGTCAGGCCAAGGTTATTATAGTTAATTAAAACTAAAAAAATAAATAAATTGTTAGTTGAAATAAAATAAATGTTAACTGAAATAAAATAAAGTATAACAAACCTGAGGGTACGTTTACACGACAACAATGTAATAAAAAAGTAAACGTTTTTCGCAAGGTTGTCAAAACGATCCCCATTCACACGGATCAGCAGAAACTACTAACATCACTGTATTCAGCTGACACGTCAGTAGTTGGCGTCGATGTCACTTTTTAAAGAAACACTACGTGCCTATAGCCTGAACACATAATACGCATGCGCATGCGCATGACATCACAAATTTACGTTTTTGTGGTTTACACAGAGACGATAATGGTATCGCTTTCAAAAACATGCACTTTAATACCCATTTTCAAAAGTTTGTGTATTCAGGCCCCCAAAACGCAGTTGTCGTGTGAATAAACAGGCAAAATGCATAAAATGTTTTTAATTTTTAGTTGAAAATGGTGTCGTGTAAACGCAACCTTGTTTTATTTCAGCTAGTTGCCAAGGAAACCTTTTCATTTAGTTTCACTTTGATGTACTAAAATAACTAAAACTGAAGACATATATATATATAAAAAAAACAACTATAACACTACCTCAATGATAATAAACATAAAGAGACTTTCAATGTAAATTACTTTCTCCACCCCTCTGACAGGTGTTTTTGATTCTATTTATAACGGCATATTCAAATATGAGCCCAACTTTCCGCACATGAATAACCTTTGTTTATATATGCTTATCTGGATGAGTCTGAGTAACTAGTAATACATTTGATTGAGAAAAATACCTTAATAGCAAAACTATAGCAGTTCATTGCTGCCTGCATATTCTCATCGAAGCCAGGAGCCATCAGCGCTCTGGTTTCCTGTTCCGAGGCCAGAAAGAGTCGGGCTGCATCAGTCAGAGCCAGGGCTTCTCCTGGAGCGTTGAACAGAGTCTGCTCACAGCTACGAAGACGAAAAAAAAAAAAAAAAAACAGTACAGCATGCTCTCTAGAACAAGAGCTTTCAATCTTTTAGCCACCAAGGAACCCCAAATATCATCAGCCTCATGCGAGGGACGCCAATTCAACAATTTAGTTCTGTACAGTTAGATGTATTAGAGTTTTTTTTTATTATTTTTTTTCCGTGTAATTTTATTCTATGATATTTAATTTATTTTAAATCAAAAGCATTAATAAATGGATCATTTACCGGGCCATGGCGAGATTACAGAAGGCAGCATACTGAGGACAGTCCTGCTGTTTCAGCTCTTTGGCCAGCTGACCTGAGGAAATATGTCATACAATGATAAACAGTGACTAGCATTGCTACACATAATCTGTGAAGTCTTCTGATACAGTACTCACCAAACTGTTCACTTGCTTCAGCAACATTAGGCTTCCGTAGAAAACGTCTGTGATTTGAAGAAGAGCGAAATATTAAAACGCCACTAAATTAGATTATTAAATTGATAGGCTGAACATCCGACTAGCCACTCTGCAGGAATTGTTCGTTATGCGAAGAATCTGGCATGAAAATAAACATCTAACAGATTTAATCATCAGCTGTTTATACATAAATCGTACATTAATGGGCTTATTTAATTTCGTATCTCTTCACATTTAGTTAGCGACGTGCTAGTGTGGGTTGTGTAGTGCTATCATGACATTCTTTGCTTACGCTCAATATTGTAGACAACATTGATTGTCTACCACAGATAACATTGAAAATAATATTTTATTAGTAATATAAATCTTTTATTTTAGCTCTTACTTTTTCAGTTTATTTGACACTGCCCGGTAGCGCATCAAAAAATCTCCCTCGGCTGCCATTGTTGACACTTAAGAAGGAGGGGCAAAAACACAGGAAGTTCCAATTCGAGTGTTCCCATTGGTTGCACACATATGAAGCTGTCTTGTGATTGGTTTTCACACTTCACAGGCTACAGAAAATCGTTTTTATGCAGGAGGTGAGGCGAGAGGTTTGGGGGAAACGACACATATTGACACAGCTTTCAGTTGTTTTAATCTTTCATTTATTTTATGTTACTCTGGTCCATAAAATATTTAATTATACAAAAATATTTACTTTACACTAAGTACATTCTAGCAGGAAACATTCATTCCTTCACAGGTTTTCATAAACAGAATCAAATACTTCTTCTTGGGCTTCGCAGTGCTGAAAGAGAACACAGCAATAGAAACTGTTGGTATTCTAAAACAACACAAAAATTCTAATTATGACCAATTTTATTTGTGATTAAGGGAGATATCAGGTTTAATTCCCGTATTCTTCAGTACCTTCAGTGTATGATTCTATCCTCAAGAAACGTTTATATAATCAAGACTACATTTAAATTTACAACCATATTTTTTAATGTAGACCTACATGTAATATACTTAATAATAATTTAACATAGGCCATTATTACAGGTCATGGAATGTTGCACAATGTTCCCCTATTAAACAAACCTTTTTATCTGAATTTTTCTTCCTTGTGTTTTCTTCATGCATCATAATCTCTGGATTCAACGTATCATAAATGGAGCTTGCTCTGTGTTGTAGTGCCTGTTGGAAGGGAGTATAAGATGATGCATAAAACCTTAGCCCTTATTAAGCCTAAAATTCTTACTAAAACCATTTCCCAATAAATTCCAAATATTGAGACAAAGAAAAAGAAATCTCACTGTGTAGAGTGATGCAGATGCAGCATCCTCATCCAACATCACATCATCACTATCCTCGGGTCTCTGCTCTGCTACTACATTTTTGTCATCTCTACAAGGAAGTTGATCCTAAAAAAAGAGGCAAAACTAGAGCTGAAACTAACAGTAACACATGTGGTTTTCTGGATTGTACACGTCTACCCTTTTCTGCTCATAACAGCACTATCTTGCAATCAAAGCAACTTTGGAATAACACATCTTGCATAATAAAACAAAGATCATCTTTTCTGAACTGACAGACAGAATACTGTTTAGTTAACAGTCCATATCTATAACCCCTCATGCATCAAAGTATTGAATAAAGTATACACAATTTGAGAATAGGTTGAATTATTACAGTATGTGCTATATATGTGTGGCCAAGTGTTACCTTGTAGCTCTTTAATATGTAAAGTGAGCCGGCAACACTGAAGATGAGAAGAAATCCTGAGAAAGCCATCATTGTGATGATGTCATTTTCTAACTCCTCATCTGGCTCCTGATAACCTTTATCTGAGTTAGGGTGGGACATGGGAGAGAAGCGACAAAGGGGAAATAGAGAGAAATGTTGTTTTTCTTTTGCTGAATGTGACAGTTTCAGTCTAGCATGTCACATGGCTGAACTCACAGGCTTCTTTCGCTGTCATCATTTTTTATGAATCCATAATGATCCTCTTTATTCATCAGTCAAGCCAATCTATTGGCTCACAAGCCACAAATTTATCAAATGAAAGGTTTTGAAGTAAAAACCACTATCAAGATTCATACATATTTTAATATTGTTTAAAATGCCTGAGAGATTAGCAAAAGGCACCAGCGCATTTCATTCATAGCGCACATAAAATGTAAGACCAATCCTGGATGATCAATGATCTGCAGACTCACCTCTCACATGAACCACCCAATGCACATCCAAATTTTTCCCACGGCTTCCCAATATACGAAAGAAGTAATTGCCAGAACTGGAGCTGTTGTGCATTTTGATATGTGCTTTCACCGACACTCTTTTGTCAAAAAATTCACTTATAAGATTTTTACTCCAAATGTTCCTGTTCTGAGTGTAGCATACAAGGCTCGAGCTCGAGTTTGCTGGAATTGCCACTGACAGGTTGAAGTCAAGAACGTCTCCTGCTAGTGCCACTCTGGTTCTGTTCAACATAGAGATTGTAGATTTGGCTGGGGGGACAGAGGAAAGATCGTGGTGTAATTGAACCATCTGTGCTCTCATGATATGTTCATAACTTTCTAATTCGTCTTGAGAGAGTGTGGGTGAGAAATCCAGCATACAATAACGAAAATTAAAATGAAACACACACTGCAATGACACATAAATAATGGTCAGCTATACCTTGAGTTTCCTGCCAACAGCACAGTATTACGATCCAACACAGCACAGCATACATCTTTATTTGTGCAAAATGTCCTTTCATTTAAAAAAACAAACAAAAACAAAAGAATCCACCTTTTCTTTCTTTGTGTTGTTTCATCAAAGCTCAGATATCACCATCCAGCACAACGTTTTCAAAAGAAGTGGTAAAAAAAAGAAAAACCTAAAAACACAGGAAGTTAACCCATATTACATCAGAGTGGAAGTTCACAGGACCCTAAACATCCTTAAGTACAATCTCATGCAATCCTCAGTAAACACTTCCCCTCTCACACCACAAGCTCACTTTCTTAAATGTGTCTTTTAACAGAACTGTTTTTCTTTGGTTGGTGTATTAAAAACGTAATAATACTTAAGTCTGAATATAAAAAGTTTTTAAACAAAGTTTCAACACTGAAAAGTAGCCTAGTTTATTTACAAAGCGTGTGGGGAAAAAAATCAGTTCAGGTCTTTAAAAAAAGGTCACATGCTGGCGTCTGATGCTTAATTATAGCCTATGTTTATATGCAGAAACAATAGGCGTTTATGCTAGTTTGCTAATTCGAATTCGGGAATAATTTGGTTTAAAAATAGTGCACCTTTTCTTTGACCACCAGGTGGCAGCAGAAGAGCACGTGATACTTTGCGAGAGAGCGCCTGACTCACATCAAATAAAAAGGACTTCCAAAATCATCAAAAATGAATTACGTAATGATTACATCACTGTCACTGAAATACACATAATTAGCGCCAGGGCAGATAAATCAAAACCAGCAGTAGCGAATCGTCAAATAAAGTTTCCCTACTGTTTAGTATAACTTTAAAGTATATATCAGGGGGAAAAAAATATTTATTATAATAAAAAAATATATAAATATATATATATATTAGCCTATCTGATTTAAAATAGATAACAGGCAGACGATAATGTCTATAAGTATTTATAAGTGAAAACATAAAAAGCCAACAACATAAAACAAAATTTAAGCCATCAAGACTGCACAAGCACCTCAAATACTCCATGATCAAGATAAAAAGACTGAGATAGAGAGATAAACGAGGAGCAGAAAAGAGCAAGGAATTCAGTTAGAGGTGACAAATTGCCTTATTTAATAAGAAACAGGTGCATGTGAGCCTTGTGACTGCTGCGCTGGAGTAAAGGAATACTCACAAACTCGTATAAGCCAGGCAAAAACTGACCTCACATACCAGAGGGAGAGGGAGAGCAAAAAAAGAGCACAACAAATATAACATCTGGATACCAGGGAATCAAAATATTTCATGTCCCAAAATCTTTTTCAGTTTTTCCTTCTGGAGTCATTATGAGAGTCAAACACATAAAGGGATTAAACAGAACAGGTTCATTCCAGGCTACTTTTGAGAAATAAAAAAGGAAGTTGATTTTGAATTAGAAATGTGTATATTTATTCTGCTGGAATTCCTGGATATAAATGGCATAACAACCACACAAGTTTTTATCTTGATTTTGAGGTTGGTAACAATTGTTTTATGACTAAAAATAGTCGTCTCATATTGAATTCAAAAGTACAATGGAGGTAAATGGTATCACCTTTGGCACATATTTTTATTACAAGTTTGGACATTTTTTTATCCAGGTTTAAAAGACATTTATTGAAGTGGCAGACAAAAACTCGCCAACTGTAACCATGGAAATAATGCAGTGAGAAGTGAAGAGTGAATTATGAATGCAGTGTTTTTAATAAAAGAGCATTCCAACTGAAAGCCACATGCAAGTTCATGCAATTTTTGCTCAGAAATGTTAAAGAGCCTTTTGATTGAATAACAGAAATCATGTGAAACTACCTGATTTATGAGACTGACTTCACTGCTAACCTGCTAGAGTCTCTCTCTCTCTCTCTCTGTCTCTGTGTGTAGATTTGTCTATTCTTGTGAGAAAATGTCCTCACACATAGAATGAAACATGTTAAAAACTGACAGATGAGGACTTCTGAAGTGGTTATCACTATTTGAAATGCACATAAATCAGATAAATCGTGTTTTGCTGTAAAATGTCAATAGGGCTTTTGTTTAGAGGTTGGATATAGCATTATTATTATAATGTCTTAAGGTCCTCTCTATTTATATAAGGTTGTAAGGTTGTGTGTGTGTGTGTGTGTGTGTGTGTGTGTGTGTGTGTGTGTGTGTGTGTGTGTGTGTCACTATAAGGGAAAAAGGGCAAATGATCAGATAAAGACTAAATAAATCTACAGAAAAGGTGCACATCTGGAAAGGGTGATATTTTGGAAGGAGTGAGAAGACAGAGGCCAACAGATGGATGGGGAGGGGAGTGGGAGAGAGAAAATAGAAAGAAAAAAAGAAGGGAGGGGATAAGATAGAGGAAAGAGAGAGAGAGAGAGAGTTGAATGTACACAAGGTCTTATGCAGGGCAGAAATAAGTTGAAGTGTGTCTGACTGTCAATAGACTTCAACACAGCGTTCAGAAAGAAGAAGTGGACAGGACAGTGATATTGCAGCAGAGGACAGGAGGACAAAAAAAGAGAAAGGAAAGCCACATCTCGTTCCCTGAAAAAGTAAGTAACTTTAAGTGGAATTAAAACCATTGAAAGTATGTGTTCTATAATATTGCACTTAAGTGGTATCTGAGTCCTGCAGTTTTACTATTCTGCTATTTCACCTCTCTCTGCTGGATATATTCTTCATATCTTGCAATTGGGCCAGTCTAGAACTCATAAAGCATCAAAAAACAATTTTACAGCAAGTGTAAGAAATCAATGTTTAGGATGTATTTATGTCTGTTGTGAGTGTTTGATTGATATCCATGTTTTATGTCAGCTCCTTCTCTCTGAATTTGAGAAATGGGTGAAATGGGTAAAAACTGACAGAAGTGTCCTGAACGAACATTAATCCTGTGATTTTCGGATTCTTGAGCACATCCAGATCTCTGCTACGCCACGATGTCATGGAGCCATTTTAAGCCTTTTTTCTGACTCACTCTACAAAGTCAGTTACTATGATCTCCAAGTTCAATATTATGTAAAGCTCTCTCTCCCTTCTGGACTCCCTCTCACTCCAGTTTCTCTTTGCTTTACTGCAGCATTTCTCTGCAATGTGATTGTTTTAGTCTAATGATCATGTTGATTGTGCGTTCTCACAGTTATCTTACCTCAGAGAGCTCTCTATGCCCCAGTCATTGAGACTTGTGGCTCAATGCAACACAAAGGAGATTTTCTTTCAAATAAAACTAATTGAGTTTGCTATCAGTTAGGCCAGTCACAAGACAATCAGCCCGTCATCCATCTCCCCTCTCTGTTCCTGAACGAACTAGTCATTCATTTAAATAGACTGGAAATACCCAACACTTGAGTGATTCTTCTGGTGAAGGGCATGAGGCCACTGAAATAAAGCATGAAACTAATAGAATAAAGTCAATTTGACTTTTTCAATCAACGGTCAAAGAAATTCTTAACATATAGAAAATTTGGAAAGTGTGTTTGAGTTTGTTTATTTTATTTAATTTTCAAAATATGATGTAGGCCCTACTGTAGAAGTAATCCAAATGGATGTAACATTTTGTTATAAAAGCAATAATTTTGCTAAATAAAAATAGCTACAAATTTAAAACAGTTTTACTATAATGAATTAAATATTATTTCAACAGATTAAGTGAGAATTATTACTTTGTTGTGTGATTTTAATAGTTGTAGAAAAGGTAATCTAAAAATAAATAAATAAAATATAAAAAAGAAATAAATACAAAATAAATAAATAAACACATTTGTGGCTCGAATACTTTAATATTAAAAACTCAAAAGGACCAAAAAAAAAAAAAAAGAGCCCAAAGTGTCCTGAGTAGAAAGTGACAACGAATAATCGTATAAAAACACAGGCCTCTGCACTATTTTCCACAGAATCATTGGACCCTAAAACACTTCTGGCTGTTTGTCCTGGAAAAAACAAAGTGCTTTCCCATGTGCCAGATGTATTGGCAGGGTAAAGGTTTAAATCTCTTGCTTTACATAGGGAGTTTTCTACTTGTTGAAATTTTTGCAATTTCTCCTTGCCTCTCCTTTACATCTCAGCCACTTCTTCACCATGACTGTTCCCACGGCAAAGAAGATACTGATGGTGCCTATGGTGGCCGTGGCGTTTTTGTCTTCATGCTTTGGGATGAGCAACGAAGTGGATTATGGGAATTGGAACTACAGAGAAGGAGGTAAAACAGATAAATAATATGTATTGGTTTTATATATAGAATGGATTTAAGATTGGTAAAATCTGTTAAACTTAGTTGCGCCTACTTATTCTTATTTTTATATCAATGTAGCCTTATATTTCATAATAATCATTCAAGTGGTGTAGTGGTTAAATTCGGAGGATATCTGCTTAAATTTGTGTTTAATTCTGAGGGAATATTCTGTGATGCGTCCATTCCACAAACAATCAAATCATTGTGTTGGTCTATGTTGGTCAGTCTGGACTACAGTTTCATGGAGCTATTATCTAATATTCAATTCAAATCACATTGCTGACCACCACCAGTGTACACAAATAACTCATACCCTTTTCTGTCAGCCTAGCTAACACAAACAGATATCTCCTTATTCCACCCTTTAAAGTTAAAGCCCTGTAGTCCAGTGAAAGAAACCTGATTAAACCCATTCTGAAGTATCAGACAGCCTCTTGTCATGTGGTCGACGGCCTTATTAAAGACTAACCTCATTGTCTTTGCCCTCACGGCAGCGGAAAATGTGAACGTGGCTAACATACGCAGCGTGACTCGGGTGTTGGACGCCTGGGGCAAACGCATATTCAAAGATATCAAGACTCTCTTACACTCACAACCCAATGCCCTTCTGCCAGACTACTCCAGGTAACACATTGTACTTCCTGATACCTGTACAAATTCATTGCAAAGACTACTTACTATGGTGTTGAAGTACAAAAAAATTAGTGTTAAACAACCACCAATATGTTATAACATGAAATTCTTACGACACTTATCTGTAACAAGTAGCTAGGCCTATCTCTCTTTGCTATGTTCAATAAAGCTTTCTTGTTTTGCCCACTTTCACTTAAAGTTTTTTTGCACATGAAAGCTGCTTGTTGGACAAATTTTGGACAAAATGTTGGTTTTATATAAACAAGAAAATGCAGCGTCCTTTGGGGTTTGTTATCCTGAAGTCGGCAGTTTAACAGACTCACTCATTTAGCCCTAAGGAGATTGTTTCATGAAGCTTATTCTAAGCTACAAGCATTGAAACAGCACTTAAAATGGCAGAAAAAGATTTTTCAGGCACACATGCTGTCTGAATGATTGTATTGCATGTACATGAAATAATGACTCTTGTAATTCAGACTAAGACTGTTGAAGGAAACTAATCTCTTTTATTTTATCAACTGTAGAGTATCTGACTAGTGCCAATTACTAGATCAAGCTAATAATACACAAAGCATGTGAAGCTAGACATCAAGCACCAATAACAAACACCTAAACTACTTTACTAGCTAAAAAATGTATACTAACAAATTAAGTCCCGCTGAAAAAGTTTTACAAGACATTTACAGCCAATTAAATGCTGAAGCTAAAGAAGGGCTTTGGAGACTCTGCAATTTTTCAAAATACATTATAGTATACAATACAATTTTGTACAAAGTATAGCTAAGTATTATTTTTCTATTAATGTGCATTTGTTATGGAAGACAAAGTGTGCAAAGTGTAGTAGTCAGCAGTGTTGGGCAAGTTACTTTTAAAAAGTAATTAGTTACAGTTACTAGTTACTTCTTCCAAAAAGTAACTAAATTAGTAACTCAGTTACAAATTTTAAAAGTAACTAGTTACTTATGAAAGTAACTATTGCGTTACTTTCAAGTAAAATTTAATTTTAAATGCTCAAATGTGACCCCACCTCTACCCCTCTTTAACGGAACTTAAAATACATGTGCATGTTCAATTATTTATGATAAATTTGAATATTATAATGAAATGGACACTTAATACAATACATTATTAACAGAAACATGAAACATTGTACACGCATCTAAAAAAAAAATGTTGCTGTGGGACAAAGTGAGACTAGCCTCCAATCAAACGCCATGTATGTAGATATTATGTTTATATAGTGGATCAATGCTAATAACACAATAGATGTTTTGGAAATTTTGATATTTATTGCCCCTCAACAGGCCACAACTGGGCAAAATTAAATTAAGCTTGTTAAGCTCGTCGCCATACCTGTCTCTCGTTGACTGACTGGCTTGTGTTGTTCCTTGTGTGTCCTGTCCTGCCCGACTATGCGTTATGATGGGTCGTTCGCAATTCACGAACGTTAGCCGTTAGTGATGATGGGTCGTTCGCGAATGAGCGTTAGTGATGATGGATCGACTCGTTCGCGAATGAGCTTTTGATGGGTCGTTCGCGATTCGCGAATGAGCCGACTCTAAGAGCCGGCTCTTTTAGGTGAACGTTGGGAGCTGGCTCGCATATCTGAAGAGCCGACTCTATTTTTACAAATTTAGCCTATAGAAATTAAATAATTATGTAATAAAAATTGAAATATTATAGTCAAAGTCATTTAAAGAGCCGTTTGTGAGCCAAAAGAGCCGGCTCTTTTCAGTGAGCTGAGTCAAAAGAGCCGAATGCCCATCACTACTATGCGTGCTTTCGAACACCCGCCCAACTCTACCTCTGATTGGCTTACAATGACATTTTACTCTACCTTATAGCCAATCGTCAGCATTTTTGCGCTTGTCTCGTGCTCTGCCCACTAACCAAGGAAGAACAGTAAAAAAAGTATTTGCCTCTCGCTCAGAGATCTAGTTGGTCTGATGAAAAAAAAAAAACAGCTTCATCAGTTATAGTAACGCGCCGCATTTTTTGGCAGTAACGGTAACGGCGTTATTAAGATGAGAAGAGTAATCAATTAGATTACTCGTTACTGGAAAAAGTAATGCCGTTAGTAACGGCGTTATTTATAACGCCGTTATTCCCATCACTGGTAGTCAGTGCCGATAGCCTCGTGGGCAAGTGCGCCGATATGTAGCGCCATCGTGCTTCAGGAGACCCAAGTTCAAGTCCCGGCTCGTGGACCTTTCCAGATCCCGTACCCTCTCTCTCTCTCCCACATCACTTCCTGTCTAGCTACTGTACTATCCTAATAACAGGCAAAACTAAGTCTTTAAAAAATACACTTATGGTATTTTGCTTGTATGTTTCGAAGACACTCGTAATGAATTACTTGTAACACAAATAAAGTACACTTTAATATCACTATTCAATATCACTATCAAGCATGTAATTAGTCCCTACACAGGCATATACTTAAAGTATACTAAGTATACTTACAATTTAGTACACAAAAGTACACTTAATACATGCTTTACTACAACGTAATTACAACTAAAATAGACTTAGTACAAAATGAGTTGTTTCAAAATAGCTCAAGTTAACTAATCATTAACACACTTTAGTGTGTTAGCACAAATTAGTCTACTTAGCATATTTTTTTTCACCAGGACATGCTTGCTATAACTTGCTTTTGCTAGCCGCTCTGAAAATTGCCTACTCTACCTTTAATCCTTAAATGCATGAATGTTTCGCCAATCATTATTACATATTGGGGTCAAGCGATCCGGGTCAATACATGGATGAATCTGTCACGATAATATAAAACTCTCCTGATATCAGAGTAACAATTACAGAACAATAAAATAAAGCATATTTCAATACCTTTTGGAGCTTGGATGGGTTCAGTTTGAGCAGATGTTTTATACCATCACCACTGTCCTCAGAGCTAATTTCCCAGTGCATTCAGCATCAGCCTCATATTCACGATCTCAAACATATTCTCAATCAGGCAATCAGACTTATCAGACATTGCACTAATTCAGTCATAATAGATTCAATTATTATTGTGCAGAAAAAAAATATACTTACACGGTCACACACCTCAGGTCGTTAGCGACCCTACACAATTTTGTACAAAACATGAATGGGAAAACAGGAATTATTTTGTAATTTTATTATTATTATTTTTTTGTTATATTGTTTATAATGAATTGATTGAGGAATACTATGAATATTCGATGTCTAACTTTTTTAAAAAATGAATGAGGAGGATGGTAGTGAATGACGTCCCGGCTCGAAGAAGGCTATGCGTTTAAGCGTTTACTTGATACAACGTTTAAAAAAGCGGTGCTCGTGAGAAAAACAGTGCTGATGAAAAGCATCAGGATGCAGCGCAACTAATAAATGGGCCAATACGCATCACATAAAAAATCAAAAAAGCGTAAAGGAACTAATGACACGATGACTGTATGGCATGCATTTGAGGATAAGTAGCCTATCCCTTACGAAAATTTACCATGGTTTTACTACAAAAAAAAATGAAGCATGGTTTTGCTACACTAACTAGTTTAACCATGCTATTTGTAGTAAAACTGTGGTTATACAAATGGTAATCAATCCACCAAAAACATGGTTACTACACTTCTAGGCTACTATAATAAAACCATGGTTAATTTTCGTAAGGGATGGCAGACGCCAGAAGAGAGATTAGCATTAGCTGTGAAAATGCTATAGACCAGATGAGCTACCGAGCGAAAAGGCTGTTTTCTTTTTGTTGTTGTTCGTGAAGCGGCAGAATCGGACAGTTGTCATAATGTGGTGTACAAAGGACTCGTCATCCTCTGGCACTGAGCGCTTTAACACACCTGGAGGCAGTAGCACTGTGACCTTTCGAGATTTTGTGAGGCAGGTCTTGGCTAGAAGGACCAGAAGCTCAGCCTTGTCATTTTAAACAATGTCCTGTTAATGTATGTTCTTTGACTTACTGACCCCACATATAGTGCACTAAAATGAATGTGAAACCTCCTTATTCACATCAATAATGCATAATTGACACAACCTTACCATAATAGCACTCTTATTCCTAGGTCTCACTTGGTACATTGATCCAGAGTTGAGTGTTTAAAGTTTAAATGGAGGCTTATATGAAATATGAAAATATGAATTATGTCCTTATATGAAAAAATAATTTGTTTCATGCCATTTAAGTATATTTTTTAAAATTGCTGTATAAACCTGCCAAACCCTTACGGAAGAAGCACAGAAGAACGATTATACACTATTTTTCTCTCTCGCACAGATGTTGCACACAAACACACTCACTCTCACACATTCCAGTCCCGTCTCACACTCTTCTTTCTCACAGGGTTCGTCCTCTCTCGGAGTCCCTAAATGATCTCTTCAGAGAAGTCTCCCACTTACAGAGGCGCATCACAGATCTTAACAATCGCCTAGCAACCCTGGAACCCTTCCTCCGTCATCATGGATACCGAGAGGAGGGTGAGGAAGGAGGGGATGGCGAGGAACTGGCTCCTCAGAGTGTGAAAGGAATGGGACAGAGTCAAAGAAAGTATTCACGACGGTACATGGTTCGAGTAGTCCATCCTATGAACAGGGTGGTGAGAACCAGACGAGTGAAAGTGTTCAAAAATCAAAACGGAAGGGTCAAAACGAGCGAAAGTGAGAGGTAGAGGGAGGTAAAAGATTATAATCAAACATTAATGTTATTCATATCCTTTATATTGGGAATAGAACAATTCACATATTAGACATGTTAGTATACAAGCGTGCATCCATCATCTTTTGTTTGTACTCCTTCATGTTCAGGTCTCGAAGGTGAGATTAAAGTTCCTTGGCAAAAAAGCAAATGTTGGGAATGTGGATTGTGGAAAACTTTCCCAGCAGGATAATGAAAAAACAAAAAGAAACATTGAGAGTAAAAACAGACAAGCTTTTTCCAAACAAAGCTACAGCTATACAATCAGCTCTTATTTTCTGTGGGGAATCTTTATGGAAGCTTTGGTATACAGGGCCATTTGTGTAATAGGAATAAAATCAATAATTTTGTCTGTTTTTTGTTTTTTTCATGATTGATTACTCGGGTTGAACTGTACTCAAATATTAAAGGGGACCTATTATGCAAAATTCACTTTTATATTGTTTTTGAACATGTTTATGTGTCTGCAGTGTTTTCTTTACACAACAACCCAATTGTGGTAAAAATCCATCCACCCCATTTGTTATTTTCCCCATAAATCTGAATAAGTGTCTCAAAATAAGCCGTTCAGGAATGTGCTCCAATGTGATGTCACATGCTCAGGCCCTGCCCACAACTGCTGACGGAATGTGCCTTATTAGCATAAACCCTGCCTTGACTGAGCTGTAGAGTCCGCCATGTTTATCTCCTCGCCAGAGTATTTAAAGTCCCTGTGAACCGGAAGTTTCAACCTACTTTATTTCAGTGTTGTGATGTATTTCCGAGAGAATCGGAATACTAAATGATGAAAATAGAGGGCGTGGCTTGTTTTTTCCAACTGCAACCTGATTGGATCTAGAAAAGATCTAGTTCAGGCAGCAGACTGTCAGTTGGAGGGGCGTGGTTAAGGAAGTTAAGCCGAAGCCCATTTTAATCTTTTGATTAAAGATAACGAAGCCAAACTTTTTTTGTGTGTGGATAGACTTGCACGGATGAATTGTTCACCACAAAACTAACAATTTGCGCTAATAAAGTAAAATATGGTTAATTTTGATTTCATGTGTACTTTAAAGGTGCCATAGAATGCATTGATTCAATATTTTTAATTGTTCTCTCATATCTACGTAGAAGGTATATGGTTTAGGTAAGGGAAAAAATTCTCCAGATACGGTTTTACATGTCCATTTACTACTCTAGGATTTGTCCTAATGAAATGTTATTACCTTATTTGGAAGAGTCATGAATAATAATGTTGATCTCTGCTCTGATTGTCTGTTTCACAGATTTGTACGCAGGAGCTGTGATGTACTCTGAAATACAAACGTGCAAAATAATCATCAGTTCTCAAACTAATTTTTTATTAAACAAATTGACTAGATGCATTGTCAAATGACAATCGTTTCAACTTTAATGGTGGAGCTCACGTTAGCTAGAAGGAGCGAGTGAGCTATCTGTAAGCAACCAAACTAATCTAGTTAGCTCCTAAATTATGTGTTGTTGATGAAATATAGGCTAAATTATAATACTACCTGACAAAAGTGATTGACATAGATGTATCTAGTTGTATTTTGTAGATTTATATGACAACACAGGCCGGAAATAATATTAACTTCCGTGTAAATAGGTCGTCATACTATTTAGTTATCTATGCTCCTTACTTGGAGCTTGCTAGTTAGCTAAGGTTAACGTTACTGTAGCATCTTGCGTTCGATCTCGACAACACAGGGTCAATTATCGTTAATGTTGTTAGCTCACTAAGAAACTTTAGAATTAAACAGAAATAGCTTCAACAGTCAAGAAGTGGATAAAATCACTAACGTTACTTACTGCTTGCGGTAGGGCTTTTAATGGAAATATAGTTTGAATTGCCCCCTTCTTCAGTATAAAACGCTGAGCGAAGGGTGCTTGATATTGTCCCAGGTTAAAAAAAACTGTCAGTGGGGAAATGGGCAGGGCAAACTAACAACTTTGAATTAAAATGGTGCGGTATCCTGTAACAGATAATCATCAACTATGCCTGTTGACAGATTTGTTCAGTGGGAAGGGTATGAAAGTGCCCAAATCCGCTGCACAGCCTGGAACATAACATTTATATCCATGATCTGCCATTTTTGCTATTGTCCTTTCTTGCTTCTTCACAATACTTCTGATGATTCGGCTGTGCAGGTCCACGTTAATACTGCCTGGCCTAGAACATGGGCTAGTATATGCAAATTTTGGGGGCGTAAATATTAATGATCCCGACTGCAACGTCACAGTCGGTGTTATGTTGGGATTTTCAGTGGTCTTTTGTACGCACAAGATTTACATATGAAGGAGGAAACAATGGTGTTTGAGGCTCACGGTATGTCAGTTCCATGTACAGAACTCTTACTATTAAACTATGCCAAGTTCAATGAGCAGTGAGTCATTTTCTTTTTTGTTGTTGTTTGATTCATATTAACATAGCAGTTGGTACTGTATATTACGCTGCTTTCACTTTAATACACAACTAAAATATACACATGCAATTTCTTTACTTGCTGTTTATGTTCACAGATATAACCAACTGTGTTTATGTGAACCTATGTGAATACACGTTTGGAACAACTTGAGGGTGAGTAAATTATGACAAAAAATGTGGGTAAACTGTCCCATTAAGTGCAATAAAGACATGAAAGAGAAATTAGTTTAATACTCACCAGACACATCATCTGACAGCCAGTTTTCTGTGTGCGTGCTTCGGTTGTGAGTGCTCAGAAAATCAAATGTGCGAAGTTTAGACTGATATGGCTTTAAAATGCATGCAAATAAAAAAACTTGATGATAAAGAACTGCAATGTCACATGAGCGTGGCCGTGTGATAGTTGATAGTGAAAACCAATATGTTTCGTTAGTTTTTGTTAGTATCTGGACCAAGGCACAAGCTGTTGGCTGCGCCCTCTTCTGGAAAGCGCGATGGGGAGCAACATCTCATTTGTATTTAAAGATACATGCACGAAAATAGTAATGTTTTTCCTTTCCGCTCAAAATATGTGGTTTGCAGTCACGTGATTCTGATGACGCGCGAAATTCAGATGGAGGGCAGGAAGTGAAGAGCGGAATGGACGAGATGGAGGAAAGTCCGTACTGTAGCCTACTACTTTAGATGCTATTACAAGAGAAAGATATAAACAAAATCGAAACATAAGTTGGACGTGATCCTTACGTCATGAAGAGGACCGATTTTTCAACTGAATTGAAAGATTTGCCTGCCATCGAGGCGGTAGATATCAGCAACTACCTTGTCTTACAGACTTACGTTACTTTCACTTTACAAAGTTTTTAACTTTGTACAACGTAACGTTACAAGTTGTATTAACTCACCTTTGACGAAGTGATCACTGCACACACAGGCATTTTCCGATTCGGCTCCTCCCGACCGCAGACGTACTGTAACGTTAGGGTTGCAAGCCATTTTTTCCAGAGTTTTTCTGTCAATTTCTTGCATTTTCCCCCCTTATGAACAACAACTTTTGGTACACGATAAAAACTCCTCGTGGTTTCTCGGTTTGATCGATTTGAGCAACCATAAACGACGCAAAACATAGGCATTTTGAGTTTGTTATAGTGCTTCCTAAATATAGCAAATCACTTCTTGCTCTCCATCTGCATTTCGCGCCATGGCAACGCAGTGACGTGACGTCATATGCAAACAAGCTATTGCCCATTTAAAACATGCTATAATAAATTATCCGTGGGGTATTTTGAGCTGAAACTCCACAGACATATTCTGGGGACACCTGAGACTTATTACATCTTGTAAAAAGGGGCATAATAAGTCTAAATACAGGGGTTGATTGATAAACAATATTCGTTGTTGAATATCTCACATCTCTTTGTTAAAGTAGGAAAGTTGCAAATAATATCTTTAGTTCTTGAGTAGAACAACTCAGACCCATTCCTGATTTTTTCTTTAAAAAGAAAATAATGATTCGTGCAATTTAGGGTTGGATGGCACAGTGCTTAATTGGGAAGAAAGAACAATATAAATGTCTACAACTGAAACTAGTTTTTAGGATTAGTACGATTAATTTATGGTATATGATTAATTTGAACTAGTTTTACCTTGTTGTTGTTGTTGTTGTTTAAAAATTACTATTATGCAGGCACTGTTATATGCATGTGTTCCTGCATGTATAAAGAGGTAAGTGCAGCATTGTACTGTATAATTCAATTATTCCCATATTACAATCCATGTTCCAATCACCCCATTCACATACTTTTCATAAATGATGTCAGCCAGGTGGCCTCATTTATCACAGGCTCTTATCTTAAATACGGTTCCCATCTCTATGTATTTATGAAAGCATCCTATTATAAACCACAAATAACCCCTGCATATAAAATACATCATTACTAAATATCACTCACATATGCACAAAATAAAGAACAGAAGTATGCAGCATTACTGAAACGAATCACTAATGACATTAATTCCCTCAAACAATATTTTTCTGCATTGAGGAACACAGTTGTTTATAATGTTTTATAGGCTCACTTTAACCCAACACATGCTTTCTAGAACAGGTTGTGGAATGACAGGATCATAGTGGTATAATTTTAACAGCTAAAAATACAAACCACTTCGCCCCACTACCCCCATCTGATGTGCGCAAGATGAATCTGGAGTGTTTTGTAACTCCGGCCACATGGTGGCAGTGTTGTGACGGGTTAGTTCACCGCGAGCCAGTTTGACAGGAGTGAGTGTCTGGTCTGATGTCAGTGGGTCTCTCTGTGTCCGCTATTTTTTTGGCCAGCACAGCACTGGACTTAAAAGCGTTTACCAAGATCACGTCAGACCTCCAGTAGGTAGTATTTGGGTCTGCTTGCCTGTATTTGTGTGCTGGTGAGGACGTCTGACAGAATATTGGTACGTATGAACGCAAATACGTGTATGTACGTCTGTACAGATTTTTGCTTTGGCAAAACTTTTAGCACCTCTAACTTACGTAAACGATTGACCCCCTGTTATCTGACCTTCTCTAAATTAATGTGAAAGGTTAGACTTGCCACGCCTTAATTACTATTCTGAATCTCTCAATTCACGACCTCCTCTGTGACCATTCCTTAAAGTCACCTGTCATCATGCTTCTAAATTGACTATTCTTATTTATTTTTATCATGGATTATTGCATGCAGTGTAAATGATTTATCGTGCAAATCATTTTAAAATTCATGTGCCTTCGTAATCTTTTATCAACATAACTTCCCTGACATCTCCTCTCTGATGACGTGTTTACTGGCGCGAGGGCGGGACAACAACCTGTCACTCGCATGACATCACAGAAATGGCAAACCAATCAATACCAGATGGACAAAATCAAGTCATGCCCTACATTTGTTCTTGTTCGATAAACCGTTCAAATATGTCACACAATATGCTTATTTCACGCAGCCGTTATTTTGAAATCGAAAGCGAGGCTGCGGTGGGAAGAAAACCGGAAGTGTCGCCTTTAAGCATAGGAGAGTCGCGAATGCGATGGCGTATTGTTGTGTTTAATGTAGAAATGTGTTATTCTAAAAATGTACGTACATTTCTTTCATACTTTAGACTATATACAGTGAAATTCATTTATATATTTTTTTTTTCAGAAAGTAAAAAAAGAAGCAGGAACGAACTATATCTACATACTATATTGGATATTAACATCCAATAGTGTAAATCGCGGCAGCAGCTTCAGGTTGGTAGTCCAAGGCATTGTTGTTTATCTTTACTTCCGGGGTTCTTCCCACCGGAGCCTCGCTTTCGAATTTAAAATAATGGCTGCGTGAAATAAGCGTATAGATAAGAAAAAACGATTGTAATTTCTGTTTCATGAAAAAACTTTAAACTAATGCCTTATTAATTACTTTCTGAATATAGTCTTCATTCACATCCGTGACTCTTCCTTAAACTTCCCTGCTTGCGTTTATCTCTTTTTCTCCCTGTCGCCATGGACACGTGTGGGTGTTGCATATCATCTCTACTTGCTGTGTCTGTTATATGTTGTAGCAACCAAACCAAGTCACAGTATACTACACAGATCTTTCTTCTTTTTTTTCTCTCTCTCTCTCTCTCTCTCTCTCTCTCTAAAGGTCCAGTTGCTAGGTAACAGTTAATTGTCAAGAAATAGTTACATGTGTTGCAATGTATTCTGTGATTGGCTGCTTGAAGGAAACGTGTTAGTGAAAGAGAGAGAAAGAGAGAGAGAGAGAGAGAAAAGGGATTGAAAAAGAGAGTGGGGGAGTGAGACAGGAATAGAAAGAGTAGGTTCGTGATATATTGAATTGCAAATGGTTTTAAAATAAACAGCTATTACTTTAAAAATAACCAGCATGTATGACATTCTCATGATTAAAAACAGCTCTTGCACACAGGAATCAATAATCAGAATATGTTTGACATGACTCGATAGGTACAGAAAAGAGCCATAAGTACTTTGCTTGCAATTTGTTCATGATGCAGTGAATCAGACGTATCCAGGGCAACACCAGTGGATAATAAGCTTTCGTTCACGTTTCATGTACATTATGTCACAAATCAAACCTAAGCTTGTGTAGCGCACATAAAAAACGAAGGAAAATTTGTCCCACATTTTTCATATTAACTACATGAAAACCAAATGAAATTATTATTTGGAACACGATGATGACACTGGAAAAAAAAAAAGGGAGTGTCACCATTTCCTCTCAGATTATCGCTGCTGGAAATGTATGGAAAAAGACAGAAGGACTATAAAGCTTGAGATCTCTCCCTTTTATTTTGTTTTTAGTCAACACTGTTTTGTACAAAGAGACAGAAGAATATATCTTAGCACTTTTCACACTGTGTCTGTATTCTCAATAGCTTAAGTATTGTGAAATGTCTCATTAAATTATTATTGTAGCCTTAACACATGTAATCTCTCTCTATACAAAAACAGAAAAAAAGAAACAATTTTTGTCATATTTACAGAATCTGTACAATTGTGATCCATAAGTAAGATTTAAAATAAGTGGTTAAAATACAAGAAAGACAGAATTAAAGACAACGGTGTAAATTTGTGTCTTAAATTCTGGTTCTCGGATGCTATTAGAATGGCACTGTGCTCCTGGTCCAGTGGTCTAATAACTTTTTCCCCATGTGGCTATAAAAAATCTTCCAGACAAAAATGTATCTCAAACTTCAATATTTTAAATATTTGTCTTCATATATTAAAAGGCTAAGGAAAGGGGACATCATTATTTACAGCAGACATAATAGATAACCATTGCACTGTGCTCTGTTTTCTTCTCTCTCTCTCACACAAACACACACACACACACACACACACACACACACACACACACACACACACACACAAACACCTGTGCCCACTCTCACACAGAGGTAATCAAGCATATGATTTCAGATACACGTACAATCATATGTGACGTACCTTACTGGGGAGGGCTCTAAAATGACAAACCAATAAAATAGAGTCAAACTACTGAAGTCTTATTCTACCAGTCATCAAGAAAATTTTAGGTAAAATGAGAATGAATGAGAAGAGAAAAAAAACACTGTTACGACACAGAACATTGGCTACTGTCCCTCCTGTCCTCTTCCGCCCATCTCCATTGTTTATTCTGCGTTTCACACTAAACCTGTATTTATCAAATGATATTAGCATGCTTTTACAAGGCCACATCTTTAAAATCGAAATGAAATATAAAATTGGAAAGCTTTTCAGGAAGAGCAAAGGCAAATGTCCCTGACACTCGCACACACAATCACACAAAACTTCCTCAACATACTGTAGTATACTACTAAAAACTATAGGCTACAAACACAGAGATTGACAGGAAAAGCAATGGTCTAAGTCTGTCAACACATCTCTTGCTCTTAAAAAATGCCACACTGTTATGATATATCTTATGAGATATCTTTAAAGGATTTACTAAATAAAAGAAAAAAGTAGACCAAGCATTAAAAAAATCTTAAGGGTACTTTAAAAAAAAAAAAAAATTGTACCATGCAAAGAAAGGTATCGTGAGAGCAAGTGAGAAAATCTTGTGCGACAAAAAATGGCAAAATTAGCTTTGGACACAAAAATGGTAATTTCCTTACCTAATAGCAATGTTCTGACAAAATCTAGCATTATCACCAAGATTTGGGTTTGCCTGATAATTTCCCTAACGAGATATTATTCCATACATATCCATTTTTCAAAGATCTTATCAGTTCATTAGAATCAGCACATCTATTGAATCACCCTGAACCTGTATGATGCACAGTTTATCAACATATTGCAAGAACAAGAGCAGGCATGATATCTAAATAGACATAAATGTATGAAAGATATGGCAATAAATAAGTAAAAGACATGCATGCTCGTCTTAACACAAACTCTCACAAAAAAGACAACTGAGTCAAATAAGAATGGCAAAAGTTAAGATAAAAATTCACAAAATAATAGCTATACATCAAAACCAAATATTATAAATATTGTGCTTAAAGTGGAGATCTGTTTGGCTAACAGTTCATAAACAAAGAAACTGTACAAACAAAATCTGCAATAAACACAACTAACTTCAAGTAAAGGATTTTTATCTAAACTGTGTGGGCCAAAAGTTCAAAAAAAGACAATGTGTTCAGACTGCCCTGTCATGAGTTCATTTGTGGTTTCGAAAAATGATGAAAAAAAGTTAATAAATGCTTGCAACGAACCTCACGTTTATCCAATTAAATTGGTTCACTAAGTTGTTTATTGATTTAGGTAATTAGGCAATTTAGCTAAATGATATGTTTGTTTTTGCCTGTGCCCATCCAAAATTCCTGAGATATACCTCTACTTCATATAAGTGGGTATTAAAACTGCAAATTAACTTTAAATGGTTAGGGGAAATAACTGGAGTCATCCCCCCACCATTATCATGTATTACGTTGTTAAAAAAGGACTGGCGAATATAACGAAAATATCTAGAAAATTTCACTTCTGCTGTACAGGTGCAGTAAAGGATTGTATTCGCCTGGACAGCGATAGGGAGGATATAGAAAAAATCTTAGTGTTTATCCATACCAATGAGTTTTAACTGATACATTTTGCAGTAAAGTTGGATTGTTAACCTTCACTCTAATTCTTAAAATATCTAACAAATATGGTAAAACATAAATCTGTAGTTACATCCTTTCTGTCTATTCATTGTACAAAGTGGAAAAAAATGAATATTTACATAACAAAATGCAAGCATTTGCTGAGAATCTTGCAAAACCCTACATACTGTGCACTGGTGTCTCCCTAAGGAAAGTACAGATAAGCATATCCAATACTAACTGCATTCTAAGAGGATACAAATCCATGACACAGTTGTTATTTTACTGCGTGTTCAAAGACTTCCTGGGGAAGGGGGACAGTGGAGAAAAAAAAATTCAGTTGATTTTTGTTTCTATATTGTAGATAACATCATACAACTGCAGCTCAACTCTCAGGGAGGATACTATGCACTGTACAATGTTGTGCAAACCAAATATCCTACGTTCCTATTATTAGAAGTTGTCAGAATGATAATTTAACTGGTTTTCTTTAGAACCAAGTTCTCGATATTAATACTATGAACACATTTAGGCTACTTTACGTCTCCTCTCTGCTGGATATTCCATATCAGTGCTTATATCATTAAAAGGAAAGTTCCATGATAATATGAATCATCCAATGACAAATCTGTGTGCAGTGACCAGAAAGTTACCATGGCAATATGACCTGTAAATCTGGTATTCTGTAAGTCTTGGTAAGGCACATAACGTGCTGTGTATTAAACCAATATTTTTCTAACAAACGGAACATTATAAAATAAGGTGAAAAGAATACATTTCCTTCACAATGATATCTCAAGTACAGCTGAAGTACTTTGCAAATCATGCCTTGTACACACATTTTACAGCACTCCATACTGGTAAAATAAACTTGAATAACCAATAATAAAGAACCTTTATGGAATCCACATTTGTCTACAACTCAATTGACAATCAAATTAGGTCAATTGACAAATCAAATAAGCCTCCCGCAAAGTGGTTTGTTAACCAAGAACTGAAACTACAGTACAAATATATAACAGCATAAAACATCCAGAAACCAAGCCCAAATGGAACATCATAAACATTGTAATAATATATAATAATATTATTATCAAGAACATTATCAATACAATTATTGTAAGTTTTACCCTGTTGTTTAAAAAGATTAACTGATTTCCATCCACAATTGTACAAAGGATTGTACACGGTTGTCACCATCTGGATCGGCCACTATTTTGATGTTAGGAGCAGGGAAATAGTGGGATATACAAAAAAACATAAGAATAGAAGAGAGGAATAAACAGGTTTTCCCCTTAATCTCAACTTTTCAACAGTGGGCAGGTCCCCTCTCTATTTACATACGTACGCTTGGCAGCACATGATCCGCGTAACTTAATAAAAGCATGAGTCAGTTCCTTATACACGGTTTCCTCTTCTTCTTTTTGTGGGCATGAAGGTACTAATTACACACTGTCTTTTCAGTTGTCTCTCATTCATCATTCCACATGTCTGTTGGCTTCTTTTCCACATTTCTATCTGCTTCTGACTCCCATCTTCAGACATCAGACTCTATACTGGAAAGCTTCTCATAAACATGTCCGTTGCTCGATCCATTAAACGATCTCTGTCCTTGACCCATTCCTAACCCATCCCTTGCTGACAGCAGCTTGTTGTTGTTAGGTCCTCCAACGTGGTGGTTGCCAAGAGGCCCGCCCAGACATAGCTCCTTGGGGAACCGAGGGGCCACATTGGACAGCACCCCAGAAGTTGCGGACGCAGGCAAATAGGAAGTCACCCCCATGGAGCCCCGGAAGTCAGCCCGACTGTTGTTGAGGAGCTGTTGCTGCTGCTGCTGTTGTGGCGTCTGTTGCTGCTGCGGCTGTGCCTGCTGCTTTTTGATGTAGTATGATTTGGCGCCGTGTAATAGACACTGGTCGTCGCCGAAGGTTGGGATGAATGGGTTCTGGTTCACCTTATCTGGGTAGAGAGATTTAGACAAGGAGTAAGTCCCGACCCCTCGGGTACCGCCCACACCTCCTCCCATCATGCCTCTATCCCTGTCCCTCATGTCTCTCTCACCCACGGAGCGACGGTGCAACCCACCTTCACCCCCACGAAATAAGCTAAATGATGAACCCCCACCCTTGCCTCTGTCCCCAAAATATGTTGTCTCCCGCTCCCCTCCCGCATACTGCTCAAACATCTGGGCGTAGGGGCTTGTGCCCTCCATGTAGCGGTCTTTGTCTTTTAGGCTCACGCTTCGGGGTGGAGGAAGCATTGACGCTCCACCACTGCCTCCAAACCCACCCATCCTGCCCGCCCCTTCCTTCTGCAGCTCTACAAACGTGTCATAAGAGTGCTGCCTGCGCAAAACCTTACCACCTGGGCCAAATTTCCGCCTCTGTACCTGGGTTTGGGCCCCTGTGCCTCCCCCTCCCTTTCCGCTCTCCAGAGGGTGCTTGCCCCCAATTTGATCCAAGAGGAGGTGGTTGTCCTCACTGATGTCATATAAGTTGCCCGGTTTCTTGCATGAATCACACCGCTTGCAGGAGGCGGAACTAGGGCGGCTTGAGATTTGTCCACTCCCTCCACTGGATCCCCCAACTCCCCCAGCAGCTGGATAGGCCCCGGCCCCGCCTCCCCCATGCATGCAAACTGGCTTGCTTCCTCCACTTCCAACCCCTCCACTGTGGCAATTGCGACATTCCCAATCCCCTCCAGCCAACCCTCCCACACCTCCGATGCCCTTTTCCCAGCATGCATGGCCCTGTTGCCCAGGTGATCCTCCTCCCATTCCACCCTTACATTCTGTCTTCTTGGATTTACCTTTCAGGAAATCTTCAATGGGAACCAAACTAGTGCACGCTCCCCCAGCACCACCGCTACTAACTACTCCACTGCCTCCGCCCAGTCCCACTCCTCCACCCATTCCTGGAGCATCACTTAAATCCAAATGTTCCCATGGAGATGCCCCTTCCTTGGCTCGAAACTGATCCACATAGAAGTCCCTCAAATTATCTTTGTCTCTGAATAGATAGGAGGTGCTGCTACCACCTCTCTGGCTTTTGCGCTCCACGGGTGGGGTGGCTGAGCGGTGTGCTTGTGTTGCTGGATGATGGTGGTGATGATGGATAGTGTGGTGGGGGCGTCTCCTGAATCCAAGCTCAATCTCATCCTGCTCACGGCGAGACTTGGCAGAAGCGGGTCTCTTTTTTAGGCTGTCCCTGTACTGCTTGCGCCGTTTGCCGTGCCCTTCGAGGTTCCCGTAGGTCACGGTGTGAGTGGAAATATCAGACACATCGGATCGAATGTTTCCATCGTCCCCTCCCGATCCCACCCCACCTCCCCCACAGTACCTTTCATGTCCTGCTATAAAACCTGAACTGGATGCCCCACCCTTGAAGGAGAACTTTCCGTATAGATCAGGCAGGCCAGACTTGAAGCTTGACTGGGTTGGGTGACCTGCAATCAGGTCAAACTTTTCCCTGTTCCGATGTGTCAGCGACTGCCGTGGCTGGGTGGTGAAGATGGGCGCTACCCCTCCCCCTAAGCTGTCACAATCGTACCCACCCTCCAATGAACTGGCACTCCCTAAGCTACGAGGTCGGTTAGGCAGGGGACCCGACATACCGAGAGCCAGTTCGGATCCCGTGCCCCCATGGTGGTGTAGGTAATGATCCTGGTACAGGTTGCTGTCCTTCAGGTGCAAGTTCCCAAAAGTCCTCTCCACCTCGCTTACATAGTCGCTGAACATGTTGTCCTCTGGCAGGTACGGTGGAGGCTTGCAGTCTGTGTGGCCTACTAGGCTGCGCCGGTGTTCACTGATGTCATAAACGGCTGACTCACGATGGCTGTAGTCCAATGCGCTGAGGGGTGAACCATTGACCCCAGGCACAGAGGTCATGTTTTTGGCAGTACGCAACAAACGGAGAATGTTGGAGTGGGTGTTGTTCATGTTCATGTTCATAGTGGCTGATGGTGAGTTAAGGGCTGATTTGTTCTCTTCAATCTGAACACCATGGATGCAACTGTAGATGCCCTGTTGGACAGAAAAAGTGCGGGAGAGCAAAAACAAAGGAAAGAAGAAGAAACAAACAATGTGGGATTAGATTCGTTTAATGAAAAGTTTAATTAGCAGCAAACATGTTCACAATTCTGAAAGTCAAACCTTTCAAGGCTACGTCTAAGTCAAGTCTTAAATCTTGTAGTTTCTATAAGTATTTATGTTTTCAAATTAGTTTAGTAATTACTGTTCTGACAGTAATCTTTATGCTGTAGTTTAGTTTTATAAAGCCTACTGGAGGAAAAAATGATTGTTATACATTTTAAAAACTTTTCAGAGATTTTTCTTTTATCACGTCATGTTTAAAATGAACAGTTTATTCATGACTGTCTTTAACCTTTTGAGATTATAAATACAAGAAGAGGAAAGGGAAAATGAGGGAGTCAAAGAATTGAAAGGAGAGAGAGAAAAACAGAATGGAATTAGTTTAAGAAAGAAAATCGGCAGCGGCGAAAGAGGTTGTGATTGATGATGACATGGTGACAGGGTTGCAGTAACTCTGTGGTTTTGACTGTCTATCAATGTCTTCAATCATTGTGATTAAAATTCAGCTGACACCCCTGTGTCTACTCATCTGTGTCTCTCCTTCATCACTGCCATGACAAATTAATTACACAATATTCTAATTAACCTCTCCAGCTCATTCACCATGATGCAGATTTACTGCATTTTAATCCATTTATCTGTATAGTTTTGGCTGTATTTGATCAAACTCATTTCTTAATGGCAAATGTCAAGTCAAGTCAAATATATTTATATAGCGCTTTTCACAATACAGATTGTATCAAAGCTGCTTCACAGTATCAATCAAAACAACTTAATGTTTGTTTATTACTGGAAAAAAGACATCCAAGTTTGGTAAAGCTGATCAATGGTATGATTGGTTAATTAATTTGAATATCCCCAACTGAGCAAGCCAAAGGCAACAGTGGCAAGGAACCGAAAAACTCCATCCAGTGACCTAATGGTGTCCTAACACCCCATCAGATGACCCAATGGAGAAAAAAAAAAACCTTGGGAGAACTCAGGCTCAATCGGGGGCCAGTTCTCCTCTGGCGTTTATGAACTAGAGGCCGAATTTACAGTAACTGTAAGATAAAAAATTTATATGAATGCCTGGCTAAATAGATGCGTCTTCAGTCTAGTTTTAAACTGGGAGATCGAGTCTGAGCTACGAACAATATCAGGAAGGCTATTCCAGAGCTTCGGAGCTAAATGTGAAAATGCTCTGCCTCCTTTGGTGGATCTGGATATCCTAGGAATGACCAGAAGCCTCGAATTTAGTGATCTTAAAGAGCGCGATGGATTGTAAGGCGATAGAAGATCCGTTAAATAGACTGGAGCTGAACCATTTAGAGCTTTATAAGTCAAAAGCAATACCTTGTATTTAATACGGAACTTTATAGGTAACCAATGAAGTGATGATAAAATCGGTGTTATATGATCATATTTTCTTGATCTAGTAAGAACTCTAGCAGCTGCATTTTGGACTAACTGTAGCTTGTTTATTGAAGATGCAGGACAACCAGCTAATAAAGCATTACAGTAATCTAGTCTCGAGGTCATGAATGCATGAACTAACTTTTCTGCATCAGAGACTGATAGCATATTACGTAGCTTAGCAATGTTTCTAAGGTGGAAAAAGGCAGTTTTTGTAACATATGAAATATGCTTTTCAAAAGACAGGTTGCAGTCTAATGTAACACCCAGGTCTTTTACTGTAGCGGATAAAGTAACAGGGCAAAAAGACAGAAGGTGTTAAATGTGTTAATGTGAGACTGGCTGGGAGTCAAAATACTTCATTATCTTTTATACTGTTGGGTGTTTCCATTTATATTCAGACTAATAAATATTGTGATGCACTATACTGGAATGTCTTTTAAAATTTTATAAATTCTATATATATATATATATAAAACCTTTTCATAACAAATAATACATGAAACACATGTGGAACAAATAGAATTCTCCAAAACATTTCAAAGGCTAAAGGTTACTCGTCTACTGGCGATCTGTCCCTCCAGTGAGGCAACATGTCAGAAATGTTTCCTGTCTCGCTCTTAGTCACGCTTAGTGTCTATCCACTCTTGTGTATTTTTTCCCTCTTCTCTTTATGTTACTCTTATCTCCACTACCTTCTGTCTTTTTTTTAAACTCAGGTCATCCTTCCCAGTGTGACTCTTATTCTCATTCATCTCCTGACCCTTCAATCCGATTGGGTTGGAACATATTCTCTATTCAGTGTTATCTCATTTCTTTTCTCTTTCCTTCTTTCTCTTGAGAGGTTCCATTCTCTCCCATTTTGTCTTTTGCCTTTTTCCCTCTATTCATTTTTAGGTTCTTCTTACCCCCACCACAGCAACACACACATCTACATGTCAAAGGGAAATATATCTAGTAAGAAAATCGGTTTCCTGAGTCTGTACTTGTAGCTGAGGAAACTGGTCATGCAAATTGCCCTTTTGACTAACGAACCAATTTAGTAATCGTTTTTCCGGTTAGCCTCAATAATTTGTGAACTCAGGTAAACCCAAGTTTATCTTTGAGCCAATTTGGTCCGATTAACTGATATTTGCAGATGATGCAGATGAGAACAAATCTGAATTGCTCGCGGTGCAGTCTGAATTAGAAGCTGTAGAAAAGCAGATCCGTGACCTTCTAGAGAGACAAGCTGAGCTGAGAGACCGGCGTTTAGCTCTTGAAACATCACGCGCTGATGCACACGGATCAGTGATTAACGTTAGTAACCCGCTGACGCTGACCTCGTCTACTCCGTGCGTTTCTCAGCATTGGTCCCGAGCGTCCAGGTCACGATCAGCCATGATTTCATTCACTCCGGCTCCAACACACCACCATGAAGCCTGGGTGGTTCCGCGGAAGCCGCGAGCCAGGACAAGAATCTTTTCGCCCCTCCCGGTTTTCGAGATCTCCACTCAGAACCGCTTCTCCCCTCTTCGCCAAACGGAACGCGATGCTTTGATCATCGGCGATTCCACCGTCCGACACGTCCACGCTACGTTAGGTAAAAGTAAGGTGCACAGTCACTGCTTTCCTGGTGCTCGTGTTCTCGATATCACTGCGCGGGTAACTGAGATCTTGAATGGTGACGAGCGCGTCGGAGCTGTTGTGCTGCACGCGGGAGCTAACGACATTAAGCTGCGACAGACGGAGGTTCTGAAGAAAGACTTCAGGAGCCTTATCGATAAGGTACGCAGCACATCGCCTGAAACATCGATTATTGTGTCTGGACCGCTTCCTACATACCGACGAGGGCATGAAAAGTTCAGTAGATTATTCGCGCTAAATTAATGGTTATTGTCATGGTGCAATGAGCAGAAACTGATTTTTGTAAATAATTGGAATCTGTTTTGGGAGCGACCAAGGGTCTTCCGCGCTGATGGCTTACACCCAAGTAGAATCGGGGCAGATCTTCTGTCGGATAACATCTCCAAGATGTTAAATACCATTTGACTAGTAACCAAAAATCCAAATCACAGTCTCTACTGCACCAATTTAATTGATATTAATACTAGTGTAGAACATTGCATAGAAACTGTGTCTATTCCTCGTTTACTAAGATCAAATAATAAATCTACTGCGGGATCTAGAAAAAATCTAATTGTTATTAAAACAAAAAATTTCGCTATTAGTGAACAAAAACAATTTCTAAAGCTAGGTCTTCTAAACATTAGATCGCTCACACCTAAGGCGGTTATTGTAAATGAAATGGTCACAGATAATAATTTCGATGTTCTGTGCCTTACTGAAACCTGGCTTAAACCATATGATTATTTCTGTCTAAATGAGTCCACTCCGCCAGGATACTGTTATAAGCATGAGCCCCGTCTGATCGGTCGTGGCGGCGGTGTTGCAACAATCTACAGAGATATCCTTAATGTTACTCAGAAAACTCGTCATAGGTTTAATTAGTTTGAAGTGCTTGTGCTAAATGTTACGCTCTTAGATGTAAGAAAAAAATCCCTATTATCTCTAGCATTGGCTACCGTATATAGACCTCCAGGTCCTTAGGCCAATTTCCTAAAAGAGTTTGCTGACTTTCTATCAGATCTTTTGGTCAACGTCGATAAAGCATTAATTGTTGGAGATTTTAACATACACGTAGATAATTTAAATGATGCGTTAGGGGCTGCGTTTACAGATTTATTAAACTCCTTCGGGGTCAAGCAAAACGTCACCAGACCAACTCATCGTCTTAATCATACACTCGATTTAATTATATCATATGGAACCGATCCAACCGATATAGATATCATTCCACAAAAGTGATGATGTCACTGACCACTACTTGGTAACTTGCATATTACGCACTGCTGTAATATGTCATGCTGCGCCACGTTATCGACCAGGTAGAACAATTCGTCCATCCACCATAGATCATTTCTCAAATAGCTTATCTGATCTGTCTCAGCTGCTGCCTGAACCCAAACAAACAGATGAATTAGACGAACTTACTAGCACTATGAGCACCATTCTCTCTAGAACATTGGATATTGTTGCACCCATTAGATTAAAAAAGGTCAGAGAAAAAAGTATAGCACCATGGTACAATAATACTACGTATGTTTTAAAGAGAGAAACCCGTAATTTAGAGCGTAAATGGAAAAAAACTAATTTTATTGGTCTTTAGAATCGCGTGGAAAGACAGTATGTCACTTTATTCTGGTCATTCCTAGGATATCCAGATCCACCAAAGGAGGCAGAGCATTTTCTCATTTAGCTCCGAAGCTCTGGAATAGCCTTCCTGATATTGTTCGTAGCTCAGACTCGTTCTCCCAGTTTAAAACTAGACTGAAGACGCATCTATTTAGCCAGGCATTCATATACATTTTTTATCTTACAGTTACTGTAAATTCGGCCTCTAGTTCATAAACGCCAGAGGAGAACTGGCCCCCGACTGAGCCTGGGTTCTCCCAAGGTTTTTTTTTCTCCATTGGGTCATCTGATGGGGTGTTAGGACACCATTAGGTCACTGGATGGAGTTTTTCGGTTCCTTGCCACTGTTGCCTTTGGCTTGCTCAGTTGGGGATATTCAAATTAATTAACCAATCATACCATTGATCAGCTCTACCAAACTTGGATGTCTTTTTTCCAGTAATAAACAAACATTGTTAAGTTGTTTTGATTGACACTGTGAAGCAGCTTTGATACAATCTGTATTGTGAAAAGCGCTATATAAATATATTTGACTTGACTTGACTTGACTATTTACTCCCTCTGTGTTCGTCCCAGACATTATGTGGGTCATGGCACCAATCCAAATTGCTTGAGGCATGATTTGATGTCCGAATGTCTAGAATGAGAGACTGCTGCTTTGGCCTGTTAGCTCAAGGTTTTGATTTATAAAAACTGCATATGCACAAAATGGGTACTGAAAGTGTTTGCCCTTTACCCCAAACACATCAGAATGAAACGAAACAGAATGTACCCTTTTTGCATAATACACCACATTTACCATAATTATACCAATTCAATACAGAACTTAATAAATGTACAAAATATACAAAAAACATAAAACTCAAATCAAATGTAATCATCATCCAAAAGTTTCAGTCTTGAGATATAATGCTTCTAATGTAAAGGAAATGCTTAAACATTTTTCACTTTGTTTTTTACACAACAAAATCATTTTCTTAATCAGTGTATTTGTGTTGTTTCCAGTAAAAATACTTAAAGTCCTTAAAATAGTACAATTCACTCAAGAGCCAAAAAGAGCCAATTGCATTAAGTTAAGTTTGTGAAGTTTGAGCTATTAAAATCATTAAAACTTACATTCAAGAAACATTTGTTGAAAACACATCTTAATATTTCTCAGGAAAATTTCTCGTTTTAAAGTTGCCATGAAATGGAAATTCACCCTATTTTCTAAATGCACGTAATATATCTTACCGTGCATATGTTAATTTTTTTATTGATTTATTTATTTAATTTGACCAATCAAAATGTCATAACTGGATCTTCTGGTGAAAATTACAAGACTCCATGATGAGTTCACGCCCTATCATAATTAACGTAGGCTTGAAATGACAACACGTGACGTTCTATTCAGAGCTGTTCACGTCCTCGGACTGGGAATGATGCTTTTCTACGGTGACACTATCAATGCCTAAACGAATCTGCAGCGGTCAGGTGGTACAGCGTTCATGTGGAACAAGTAGGAGCTCTCAGAACAGTCTTATCTTACAAGCTGTAATTACGAGCTCTAAAAGGATGTGAATGTTTTTTACAAGTTGAAACCTTAAATTACGGTAATTTCAACATGGTGTGAAGGCACCTTCTTCACCCCTTGCATGCTTGCATTCATCTGCCTCCACTTTTGAATGTAACGCCCACATCTCAAAATCCAATAAACAACCAAGATGCATAGAAGTCCCGCAACCCCCCCCCCCCCCAGACCCCCCCCCCCCCCTTCCCTCCATTTCTTTGCAACTTTAAGGATAGGAAAGATATTTTTACTAGGCAGCAAGACAAAGACACCATTTAAGAAAATGATTAGCAGTGTAAAATCTCTCTTATATGTGCTCCTAGTCTCTAAAGCTTCAAGAACTAATTGAACTCAATAGGCTGTTGGGTCCAGAATAATAGTTGGGTCAACCCTTGTGGTTGTTTGCCTGCAGATCAAAAGTTCAGAAGTAAACCTGCTACTCACCCTGCTGATGGAGAAGGTGGCGCCGGGCTTGCCCGAGCACACACCCATGAAGCAGAATCGCAGTTGCCAGTAGAAGAGGTGCTCTGCGATGAATGTGATAAGGGACAGGGCCATTGCAGCTCCCAGCATATAGAACACACCTGCCATGTTGTCTACATCCAGCTGACTGCTCATCACCTCATTTTTCTCATTGTGGCAGATGCCAGTCAGCCACAGGGCCTCAAGTTCCTCCATCTCACCTACAAAAAAAAAATATGAAAAAGATTGTTAATTTAATTATTTGGGTGTTAGAAAAAGAGAATGACTGTTTATGAATTGTTGAATTTTTACTTTCTGCCTCTCCCGCTGTGTGTTTTGTGTGTTAGTGGGCTTTGAGAGCTCTTGAGCTGTTAGCAGACGTGTCTGTTCACTTTGTCTATCCGTGACGATTTCAGCAGTGCATTTATTTAGAGCTCCCACAAAACTGTGCACTGTAAACAAATTACGGCCCCTGCGAAGTGTAACATTTGTCATGACGGATTAATCCAAACTCATACGCACTGAAGCTCTCTTCTCATTAATGATTGCTTATGAGAGATTTGGTTCCCAGCTCTAATAAGTTCAGATATAGCCTACACAAATATACTCAAAAAACACACATGCAAAAGATTCCATACATTCAGAGGCTGCTTTTCTATTACTTTACTTGGTGACTTAAGCCTTCAAATCCGTCAAATACCTATGTGAGGGCAAATGTGCGCGTGAGTGTTTGCATGCTGTGCCAGTGCATTCATGTGTACCTACATGTATCTGCTCCTGGATCATATGCTGGCTTATATAACATGTGACACACCCAAACGCACCTTTACATGCCATACCGCTGTCAGTGTGCCGAACTATGGTGCACTGCCTGCTTGTCAATATGCATATGAATCCTCACTGTGCCACTAATCTATTCTAATGCGTCCCGCTTGTGTGACATACCCATGTATGCATGTGGAATCATTAAGTATGGGATATATATTATATAAATGTATCTAGATGCCAGTCTGATTTTGTATGACTGTGCCCATATATCTATAAGCTCTCTTTACAATATATCCTGAATGTCTGAAATTATTAACACTGTTTATGCATGTATGGGGTGCATAGGGCATGTTCTGCATGTGTCTTTGAATGTGTTCCAAACAGCCTGTCATCTCAGATGCTGTTTGGGTAAGAGAGGATGATTTCCAGAAATGGCCTCTGGATCTGGATTACCAGTGGGTTCTAAAGGAAAGCTCTCAAATCAAAATGAATTAGAAAGGCGGAGATCTATTGCTGTTACTGTACAACAATTACATTTACTTGGTACACTACATTAGTACACTATTTATAATTTAGGAAGTACAGTAATTCAATATTAACTTTATTATGCTTTAACAGAATGTGAATCTCACACAAAGGAGGCTCTGAGAAACAGGCTGCCATATTTTCACACATCTAATACCATTTTGTGTGGCATACTAACAGACAGTGTAGGCACTTGTCATCTGCTGCCAGGTATTCTTCAAAACTGTTTGCCTTGAGGGCACATTGAGAACCATTTAAAGAAGAAGTGAATGAAGTAAACATCTCAAGCTGTGAATTCTCTACACATTCGCGCCACTTTTGTGAACAGCATTTCAGTGCAAAAATCTTATTCACTAACCACCCACAATCCATTTTAACCAGGCACTGTTTGCTATCTGTTATATACCTCCCATTGTGCTTTGTAGAATTTTGGGGGGTGCTTGTGGGGTTGCCAGATTTGCATCATTTTTTAGTGAATCAGATAATAAAACAACTCAAGACAATACAGATTCATTCTTGGTGAATTCCCCCTGAACATTTTTCTTTAATCTTAAAATTATTTGTGCAGATTACAGGGTTTCTAAACATTTTCAATTTCAAAATTCCACTCTTTTCCAGACCTGGAAATTACTCAAATCAAATTCCATAATATTCCATACTGTGTAGGAACCCTGAGATTAAGACTGACTTATTTATCACAATCATCCAATGCAATGACAAATTGGCAAAAAAAAGACAAAATTTACCATCTCCAAAAAGCATCAGAATGGCGAGGTCCACTGCCCTCTTCCAGCCTGAGTCTTTCTGAATGGCAATGCCATACCCTGTTGTGGCAAAGATATAACCACTGCCAATGGTCACCAGTTTACAGCCCTCATCGCGTCCGGCCATGTAGTTCAAGACCGCTGCATCATAGATAAATGCATCCAATTTACTACAGAGCAAAAGAGAGAAGAGTAATATGTTAGAAAGTCAATAATTCCTTGTCAAAACTTGTTATTTTCAGTATTATTGATACAATATTATAGTTTTTAATTAGATTTTTTTCTGTTTTAATTTTAATTTAATTACATTTTTAGTAATTTATATATCTATATAGTTTTTATTAACGATAATAACCCTGTGTTAAACACATCTGAGTTACTTTCCAGTTTTTTTCCTGGTCAGCAACAAATAAGCAGCTACAAAGTATTTGTAAAAAAAAAATTAAAAAAATAAAGTACTGTCTTGACTTACTGCAGGATATGCCTGTAGTTTTAAATAAAATGGTAACACTTTACGATAAGGTCCCATTGGTTTTACACAAAAATTAACAATAGTTTTAAAATGTGGTATGAAAGCTACTAATGAACACTTTTTATGTACCTTTACAAAAAGCGTGTTGTGCCAAATTGAAGTCACATGACCAGCTAAAACTATATACTTTATCCTGTTAACTGTTATTATTAGTCCAAGATGGTCATATCTGCCAGCAAAATACAAACAAAAATTACTGAGTGCCTCTTTAAAATGTCCACAGTTAGTACTGATAAAATAAGGGATTTCAGAAACCAGTTTCATGTTGAAATATTCTTCTACCAATCTGCATCTCCAAACAAAGTCCCTCCAGGATGCCTCATTTTGATGCTATCAGTCCAGAGTTCATCCACCCACTCACACACTGTACTTACTGCTGTCCTACAATCTTTTAACTAATTCTCCGCCATTGGCTGAAATTTCCATCATTTGTGAGACAACGCTTCCCCGCCATTGACGGAAATTTCAGCTTTCAGTGTTTTCAATGTTATACACCATAGGGGGCGCTATTTGGCATCTTCTGAAAGAATACTGAATCTCCTGATCAAAACACAGGCGAAGAAGACGCAAAAACAAGCAATATCATATGTAGGCATATGCATATGTAAATAACGTGATTATCAACATTAAACAGCACAATCAAAACTGCCGTGTGTTACTGAATGAAATGTCCGATCAAAACGTAGTCATTGAACATTTTTTGATTTTCTCAGCTTTTAGCTCAAAATGTTGCTTACCCACATTCAAGTGTTGATAAAAAAAGGAATGCATGAAGCTAGAATAAAAGCTTCTTTTATTTTTTTAAAAGAATAAAAAAATATTTCTTTTTTCTTTTCAATATTCAATATTCTTCTTTTTTTCTTCTTTTTTTTAAAGCTGAGTGTCTTTTCTTTCTTTTGATATATTCAGATATTCATACAACAAAACATTCTGGGGGCCATGAAACTTTTGCGAAAATGATCAAAAATGCTGGTGGTGGCTGGCAAATTTTTTCAAAAACGCTGGCGGGGAAAGAGTTAATCTCCCTGTCTTCCCCTCTTTTTCCCTCTTTATATTCTTTTCATGCAAATATCATAATCTCTCTCTCTCATAATTTTTCTCTTTTTTCGTTCTCACCCCGTCTTCAGGCTGTGGAGCGCCTCGTTTACGTTTTTCTGGTGGAAGCTGGTCATATAGCTGTGCATCTCCTTGTAGTTATTCCTTATGTTTCTCTCTGTGCTGCCATTGGGCACAGTACCGAACCGGAATGGAGGGGAAAAGTCATTCGGATGTTGAAACTTGATAAGAGAGAGAAAAATATATATATATAACTCAGCAGTGTCCACATTGTCAATGAACACTCAAGGGACAAAGTGTGAGGAGAGGTGTCACTTCAAAAAACCTTAAAGACACAACAGATCTCTTTTCTCCACCATTCATAATAGAACTATTTCCTGTGTAAACACATGGACTATGTTCTCTAGACACTTAAAAGCTTAGCCAGACATAAAAAGTAAAGCATGACTTAGAGTAAAAAACAAAATCTCACCACATCAATTATTAAACGGGCTACAGCACCCTCTCAGAGTCAAATCTTGTTTTCTGTTTCATAGCGGCTGGCTAATTCACATTAGCCCACTTTTTTCCACGCAAAGACGACAGAAAAACAAAAACAAATTATCACTAAACCAGTCAGCATGTGGTTGCCCACATGTGACATCAGTCATTTGAGGATCATAAACAGTAGTATTAGTGTTTCATTATGCAAAACCGTGCAGAGTAAGCATGCATGGATTCACTTATTTACAGTTAATTAAAAACATAAATGGCAAAAAAAATTTTTTTCAAATTTCCAAACATGTTTCACCTTCAGCCACAGATACTCCCATCCCAAACCCGTGTCACTGGTTAAACCATTAATTGATCATGTCAGATCACGCAAACAAAGCAATGTTTTTAAAGCGCCAGAGCCACAGAAAACCCATAAATGCCCTACAGCTGTCTCAAAAGAACATATTATAACAAATTACAAAGAGCACCTTAAATATTGCATCATTTATTGGCTAGTCTTGGCAAATTGACCTTAGCTGTTTAACACCAAGGATGAAGTAGAGTCTGGTGTATCAAGTCAAATCACGTTCAGTTCAAGGCAGTCGTCGGAGAAAAAAACCTCCAGCTCATTATGTCCTTAGATCTAATTTTTTTGACAGAAGGATAAATGAGATCAACGAGAACTATTTAATAACAGCTTTCAGATGCCCATGGTTCACTTTTGCACATGCCGCTGAATTTGACCAATAAACACCGTTACCTTTTTATCACTCAGGCCAGTCACCTGGTCCACATATTCTTCTTGAATCATAAACGCGGCCAGGTTGGCAGTGTAGCTGGCCAAGAAAATCACAGCAAAGAAGGCCCAGACCGATACCATGATCTTGCTAGTAGTGCCTTTGGGGTTCTGCACGGGCACAGAGTTATTGAAGACCAAACCCCAAAGTAGCCAAATAGCTTTTCCAATGGTGAAGGAGGGACCGCCAGGCTCTGATTGTGTGTAAAGAGGTAAAGAAATTGAAATAGGGAGTTATTACGTTATCATTTAATAGGAATCAGAGAGGAGTAAAAGGGCAGATGAAAAAAATGGTAATAAATAGACTTGAATTAACTATTAAGTTTTGATTTCAATCAAAAGAATCAATATATTGAGAAAAGCAATACATTGCCAAGCATGAATTCAGGAAATACATACCTCAACATACAGCCATTATTGTCAAAATAGCTGGACACCAAAAGTGAGTACACCCTAAGTGATAATAGTTGTACGTCATTTAACCATGCAAAGCCACATGTCCTATTCATCATGTTCATGTTTTTGTCTGCTTGACAGGATCATACAAATTGTTGTATCTTGTATTAGAGCAGCTCAAATTTGAGCTTTGAGTACAATTCTCTCATACTGACCACTGGATGTTCAACATGGCATCTCATGGCAAAGAACTCTCTAAGGATTTGAGAATTAGAATTGTTGCTCTCCTCAAAGTTAACCTAGGCTATAAGGAGATTGGTAACACCCTGAAGGTCAGGGACACCAGTACAGGTCAGGGTCATACAGAGGTTTTCCAAGATGGGTTCCACTCGTAACAGGTCTCGCAAGGGTCAATCAAAGAAGTTGAGTCCTCGTGCTGTGCGTCAGGTGCAGAAGCTGGCTTCAAAAACAGACGCATGAGTTCTGCCAGCATTGCTTTAGATGTTGCAGAAGCGGAAGGTCAGCTTGTCAGTGCTCAGACCATACGGCGCACACTACAACAAGTCGGTTTGCATGGCCGTCGTCCCAGAGGGAAGCCTCTTCTGAAGCTGGCACACAAGAAAGCCCGCAAACAGTTTGCTCAAAGCAACCAGTCCAAGAGCATGACTTACTGGAACCATGTCCTTTGGCCTGATGAGACTAAGATAAACTTGTTTGGCTCAGATGGTGTCCAGAATGTGTGGCGATGCCCTGGTGAGGAGTACCAAGAAAATTGTGTCTTGCCTACAGTCAAGCATGGTGGTGGTAGCTTCATGGTCTGGGGCTGCATGAGTGCTGCTGGTACTGGGGAGCTGCGCTTCGTTGAGGGAAACATGGATTCCAACATGTACTGTGACATTCTGGAGCAGAACATGATGCCCTCCCTTCAGAAACTGGACCGAACGGCATGATAACGACCCCAAACACACTGCCAAGATGACAACTGCCTTGCTGAGGAAGCTGAAGGTGAAGGAGTGGCCAAGTATTTCTCCAGACCTTAACCCTATTGAGCACCTGTGGGGCGTCCTAAAGCGGAAGGTGGAGAGGTGCCATGTGTCTAACATCCAGCAGCTCCATGATTTCATTATGGAGGAGTGGAAGAGGATCCCAGCAACAACCTGTGCAGCTCTGGTGAACTCCATGGCCAGGAGGATTAAGGCAATGCTAGATAACAATGGTGCTCACACAAAATAATGACACTTTGGACACAGTTTTGACATGTTCACTTAGGCTGTACTCACTTTTGTTGCCAGCTATTTCAACAATAATGGCTGTATGTTGAGTTATTTTCAGAGGACAGTAAATATATACTGCTATACAAGCAGCACAATGACTACTCTAAAATATATCTAAGTTTCATTTCTATAGTATTGTCCCTTGAGAAGATATACTAAAATGTTTGCTGAAATGTGAGGGGTGTACTCACTTTTGTGAGATACTGTATACCAAATTTTAAATGGGTGTTAGGTATAAGGGTGAAAGATTTATATTTGCATGCACACCTCGTCCATCTGCCAAGCAGCGATTATAGCCAACAGGACTGAAGTACTCAAAGACGAAGACAGCCACGGCTGAAACTATCAACAGCATAACGAACATCATTACCCAGACATCAGCGCTGAAGGGCTCTGAGAGCAAAAAAAAGAAAGAAGAGACGACAAATTATTAATGAAGAGTGCACTTGAATGTGGAATTTGATCTTGAATCAACTTACAGTGTGTATTTAGTACTTACCTAAAAAGGCAGAAGGAGACACTGTGCCATTGCTACGAGAGACCATGACACTAATCCCTGTCTCTATGAAGGGCACAGAGAAGTCAATGACCTCTGACCTCTCTTCATTTATGGTTAGGGACCCCACTGCCATGTGGGCATTCTTAAGCACCACCTAGACACGAAGAAACGGGACAGTTATGCCCATCTTGTACTAGTCTAGGCATGCCACAACAGAGGGGGGAAAGTAACAGTGTGAAAAGAAAAAGGTGAAAGAAAGTTAAAATGGGAACTAGTGAATGAGAAAACCATGAAGAAAAAGAAAACGACTGCAAGACCAAGGAAAGCAGAAATCAGGTTACTTCCTACACTGGGCCGCAGTAGCTTTTAATAGCCGTTTCTCTTTCTTTTCAACCTTCCCTAATCACCACTTCCCCAAACCCATCACTTGTCCAGGTATATTTAGAGTTGCATATAAGATGCCTCTGGTGATTTAGGAAAATGGGACAAAACAGAGTTAATAAGGTGATTGTACGCTACAGAAAAGCTCTGTCTACATCAGGACTACTCAAGGGGCCACAAAGCCGGATCCCTTTACCCTCCAGGGCCACACTCCTAATTTTTATAGTGTCTCTGTTATATTAATGAGGCTACTGAGTATTACACACTTGCACAGCCACATAAAATCTAAATGGCTTCTATTATAATCAATGAGGCTGTACTGTAAGCGCTCGTCTGTGGCACGGTTTGCAGAGTGGACTATAGATTTCCGCTTGGTATCAGATTTTTAAAATTGCACTGTGGGTTTACCATGGTATATAGCAGAATCTCATAAAACATGCGGGCGCAAAAATGCCCTGTGGGCTGCATGTTGAGTAGTGCTATTCCATATCCTATTTTCTTTGTCTTTTCAAAATATGAGACTATATTTTGCATATTTGTTTGAGTTTGTGTTGCGTTATAGCATCAATCTCTGAACATGAACATATCTTGGAGCATCAGATCTTGTAAAGACATTAAGTAAACATAAAGCAAGCTACTAAAAGTCTGCGACTCCGAATGTGGTGCAGTTCTGAGAGTATTCATATGACTAGGACCGAAAGGGAACTGCATAACATTCATTCCAACTGTGGATTTACATATGATCCGGTAACTCATATTATTTCTCATCTGAATTAATGCACCAGCTGTATTTTCCCTTGGGCTTGTGCAAACTCACTTGCTCACATTTTCTCTCTCTTTCATCTGTTCTTGGCATGAGAGATACTATTCATTTTTTTTGAAAATAATACATAATCAGAAATCCATAGATGCTCCAGAGCCATGTCCTAGTGGTTATTGCACATTATCTTTAACTTAAACCATGAAAAGACATTTTCACTTGATATACAGTAAACAAACAAAAATACTAAATTACTAATATAACAAAAACGATAGACATTAAAATAAACAACTGACAGAAACACACAACAAAATTACTACAATTTTAACTAAAATTTAAATGAAAAACTATACTATAGTATATCAACAATCCTAAAATAACACTGGAGCCATAGCGCCCATTCAAGCAATGTGTGTTTGAGTTTGTCCTGATCCAGTTTCCCCCTTTTTAATCACAAAATTTACAGTTAACAACATTTCTCAAACTGTTTTGAGCAAAATATTTTTAATTTTGCAATAAGTATACAGACAGTGTGACAAAACCAAAGCAACAGTTATCAATATCCAGTAGTATTCGATCTCATCTCATCTATCATATGCAGTCTGGTAGAATAGGTAGAAAAATGATCCACCAAGCTCAAGAACCAGTAGTTTTCTAACTAAAAGCATTTTGAAACTTACCTCTCCAACCATGCCATTCCATGTGCCGTTGATCTTTTTGCCATGCTTCCCATTGGTCACCAGGTAGAGATCGTAGGTGAATTTTACAGACTTTGCGATCTTTTTGAGGATGTCTATACAGAAGCCCTTGCAACAGCGTTTAATGTAGATCCCTGAATCTCCTGTCTGATTTCTAGGGATAGGACAAACAGGAAGAAAAAGGTGAGAAGATTAATGTTAGCGCAGGAAGTTATTTTTCTACATAGTGAAGACAATCAACAAATTTTGCTTCAGCTGTTTATAAATTCCTTGATCAAAATACCACTTTATAATAAATCTGCATCTGAAGAAATCAATCAATGAGTCAACAACACTTTAAAATGATTAATAACCACTGCACTTACTATTACATCGACTACAATACTACAAGGCGACTTAAATTTGTCAAAATCCACATTAATCTTGGATCATTTCTCACAATAAATGGGTTTTAGCAGGAATTTATTATAAGAATGCTAAATAAATTTATCAGTAATTAAACACATATTTTATAATCATTATTACAAAGACACGAGATACCTCTTTTAATTCATGAATAAATCAGTGTTTCAAAGTGACTGTACAATACCATAAACACCACACGTTCTTACTATTTTATAAACTCAAGTCCTGACAGTGACAGAGCACTTTAAATTTGAAAACTGAATGAAGTATCTATACTTAGTGCTTGTATGAGACTATCTGCATTTTGACAGGCAAGATTAATGACTGATCTCATATTGATCTCATACAAAGACTAATATTAGTTTAAATATATTTTACATATATTATGTAGCTTTATCCACCTTGACATGGTTAAAATCATCTTTACAGACACACAGTGCGGTGAAACATTCTTAGTATTTTATCTCTTGGTATTTGGACTTTTTTAAAAACCTAAAAGCCTTCTGTTTACTTCCAGGTTTAAATTACATTATGACTCTCATATTTTCATTGTAGTCCCGTATTTTTGCACCCAACAATATTCATCCGCGATTTAATCAAAGTTTTCAAATATCTACTGTGAAATGTGAGACGAATCTGAACTTTGAACCGAAACTGCAGCACATTTCCTGAATATCTGTACTGTTCCTATGCGATTCTCACTGGAGTTTGAGCTGTTTTCTGCACGGCACAGTATTCCTCATGCAGGTGCCACTGAGGGGGTCGACATCCTCCACAATAACAAAAGGAGCCTCCTCCAGCGTAACAATGGACAGGTGGTCATCCTCTCGCTCCCCAGCATCCGAGTACAGCTCGAACCGAGGCCACACATGGTACTTCATTGCCAGAGACCCATTCTCCCATTTACCGACCTGTGAAAGTACAAAGAGGGCAAGATGAGAGCTAAAGCTGGGAGAAGGAGAACAAGTGACATAATGAGAGGGTGCTGAGGTTGAAGTGGCTGAGATTGGATTAGTGCAGGCTAAATTTGAGGAGGGCAGAAATCTTGAATTAAGATGAAGAGAGATAAAGAGTAAATGGAGGTTGATAATTTCATCAGGGAACTGTGCAGTCATGAGTTAAGAGAAATCAAGAGAGAAAAGGAGAAATGAGGAGAAATACCCACCCTGTCATACTGCCTCTCCTTATCTAACAGAATAATAACCAACTTTGGGTGCATCTGAAAACCGTCCTCACTAAAGGAGAGGTTGCGCCCTTCAAATGTCACATTCATGAGATACCTGAAGAGAAAACAAAGGGAAAATATCAGAACAAGCACATTTGATGGTTATTAACACAAATGCACCTTGCTTTCTTCTTCAGCACAAACATTTTCAGAAAAAGTCAAAGCAATCTACAGGATCCCTCAATGTCAGCATCTTTCCAGTTTACCTATAGTGTATGGGTTTCTGTATACTATCCACATACCTGTATGTCCACACACATTTATAATGCAGGAAAGCAGGTTTGTTGCTAGAGGCTATAGCAAATAATATTCACAATGGAAAATATGAATCTGGCAGCCTCCTGGTCACAAAACCATTATTATGACTTTAAATCCACTCAGTTGGAGAATCTTGAGGAACTGCTATGGCTTTCACCTTAACCAAATACAAAAGTCATGAACCCAATATAATAGTAAGTTAATAATCCAAGGGAAACCATTTATTAGAAGTGAGTAATATTACATGCCAGATTTTTTTCTAATACCTGATATCTTAGCCTTCAAGTAAGCCATCCAAGAATGCATTAATAGTAGCTATTTTTTTGGAAGTAGCACATTTAAACCAGTTTATAATGCCATTCTTTGCCATCTTAAAATAGTATCCAGTGCACGCAAATTGGAAGCCAAACTGTGTATGAGACAGCAAACATTGCATGATGAACAGTTTCACCCAAATGTCAAGCTTTTTTCCAAAACAGCATGCTTGACCCCTATCACTTAGGAATTAAATCTTGTCACGCAACCTTACCACCCATAGTGTCTTGACACTGCACAGATCTGCCTATAGTCTTTGCCATGGTCAACCACAAACTGTTCATTTCAGTGCTGACAGAATTAGCTAATTTACTGGTTTATTAACTATTTTAATAACAGATCATACTAAGTTAGCAAGAAAGCCTCAGTTTCTGCCCTTCAACCTTGGAGTCCCTCATGGCTCAGTATTTGGTCCTTTAATATTGTTTTATCTACATCAGCACCTGCACCTGCAATGCCATCTAATCACAGTGTAAATTTGATTCTTCCTCACTGGCCCACAAGAATTAGCCAAATAACATCTTCAAGTTCATACAGAATGCTTTCGTCCGAGTTGTAATTAACCTCTTTCGTGTCACTAACCTACTCCACAGACACATTTGGGCAGTGCTTAATGAACTGAGTCTAGTGACTCGTCTTTACTGACCTCATCTAGCACTTAGACATCTGTACTGCATAAACAATGTTTTAGCATTCTTATAATGTGTTGTTCTTCTTGCTGTCCTTGATATCTAACTTAGCACTTGACTTCTTAATATTCTCGGCCACAGTTTCAGCATTTGCCACTTACGTGATATAGGAGTTCATAATAAGAAGAAAAAGAAATAAAGGTTTATAATACATAAATATAAACACATGTACAATAATAAAAAAGAATATACAACAAATGAAATCAAAACCCATCAGTAACATTATACAATATTCATTAGGGGAAAACATGGCAAGTTGACTTTTTCGAGCTACACTAACTTTTTTCGAAGATGAAAATAAAACAAAGATTACTGGAGTACATTTACAAGAAATTACTATTTAGGTCTGAATACTATTAATCTTTACACATTTAATTAAATGTGTTATTTGCTGATTCTTTGTAATTATTTGTGACATTTTCTAGCCATTTCCAATGAAAATTTTAAATCCTACACCAAATTCTTTTCAGCATACTACTAAACATATGTCTCTTTTCTCAAGCAGAATGTTTGGTATATCTGCACACTAAAAGTGAATTATAGTTATTTTGATTAATTATATAATCTATCATTTGATATTTTTACATTACCTTTTATGCTATTTCATGAAATGTTTCATAATCAAATGTTAAATGAACTGAATCTGTTTTCCAGGGCAACAACAGTGGAAATGTTTGATAACTCTAAGTTATGTGCCTATACATAAACTGACTTTCATAAAAATAAACCTACAGAGAAATATTATGTTTGAAAACTAGCCCTACAGAGAAATAAGAAACTGTGCTTTTTCCATTTATTTTCCCTTTTCCATCAATTCACCCTACTGTGTCAAACACGCCACATTAAAATCCCCACACTAATAAAAGACAGCAGTAAAACATGAAAATGAATCACATGGACAAGTTGTAAGTCGTTTCCATTTTCTGCCATCAGGGTGTAAAATTTATGACGTAGAAGAACTGACCCAATTTAGACAGTGACAGTAAATCAGTCCGTAGTCAGGTGCGTGTGTGTGTGTGTTTGTGCCCTTGAGCAGCGATATGCGCACAGATTTTCATCATAACATGAGAATCATGTATGTGTGTCAACAAGTTTTGTGTCAGAGCCAGTGAAAACTCTCTGCTGCACTCCTCGCTCTCTTGCCTCCATCTGTGGGCCGTCGTCGCTATGACAACAATCGGCCTCATGAAAACGACTCACCACACAGGAAATAAATATCTGCTCTAAACAAGAGAACATGAAAGAGAAATATACAAATAGAGAGAGGCTAGCGAGAAGAATGACCAAACAAGTAGTGTCACATGTCTCATGCATGTACAGTACAATACAATGGAGTAAGATTGTGAAGCAATGTTGTACGGAAGCAAACAACACAAAAAATGGGCTCCTGTGAGGAGGTCTATAACATCTGGACAAAGCTAACCGTTAGCATTGCCATTCATCTCAATGGTAGTTGCTCATCTGAGGCTCACGGGAGGCTTTGGAAGTAAAGTAGCAACCATGGGTCCTGGGGAGGCGCAGGAAAATGGAAATGTCGAGTCCAAATCAGACGTTTAATCAAATATTTGCGATTTTGACTATGTTTTGTTTTGGTGAATGTTTTGTTTGCAAAAATGGATTTAGTCAGAAAACATAGTGGTCGTCAATGGAAAAATACGTTATTTGCCCACTGATCGGTGTAGTTACAGCATCCACCAGCAGGTATATTTGTTAAAACAAGACTTAAAATGTATTTTAGACATTTAAACTGCAATAGTTAAGTGCACATCTGATCCGTTTAACCTACAATCTCACAGACGCGCACCATCAGTTCCCAAATGGGTGTGTTAGGGTGGAAAGTTTTGATTCCTGACAGAAAGTATGTACAACCCCAAACTAGATAGAATGAAAGTGAGAGGATGTGTGTGAAAGAGAGAGAGAGAGAGGGAGAGAGAGAGAGAGACCCACCAGCATATAAAATGTGTTACCATGGTGCCCACAACCATAGCAATCTCCAAGCAATCTGCTGTGTTGCCATGGGAACAGTAATCTCGCCTGAGAGAGTGAGGGAGAATGAGACGAAGAGACATGGAGAGAGAGGTAGCGTCTTTTGTACTTACAGCAAGACGCATGATGCAGCACAGACCCATTTATCTGTCGCTATAAATACAAACAGATCAATATCGACAAGACAGACAACCAGATTTATCGTATACGACATTTTTCAGTTCTAGCATTGATCTGCCATTAGAAAACTCATCTTCAGATTTACCGTACCCATACATTTAAAAGCACAATCATTCAAGGGTCTATGAATGACTTGATCTTAGATTCAAGGGTTTCCTCTCATGTTTAATTTTGGCCCTGGCATAACATCTCCTGGCTTGACACTTTGTCATTTCGTTATACTGTGAAATCGCCTCTCAGGTCAACAGGGTACAGCTTTAACAACCGTCGAAAACTTGAGGGAGTGTGAGGACTGTATGCAATTATTTCATTAACGTCTTGTTAGGAGCAGGGGCATTTTCTCAGAGGAGCAAGGGTTGTTATTGTTAACTAAAGGTAAAACATTTATTTAATTCAAATAAAAGTGAACTGCAGCTCTATAAACTCACGGGAAAGTTCTTTTTCGTTCTTTGCTTAGAAGTAAAAAGAAATTGTAAATAAACACCTTTGAAGTGATATACGGTTAACGAACATCCCGACGTTGCTGAGAGCTACGTTTAGATGAATATGTAAATATGCTGTGCGCTTTCCTCTCAATAACAAAAAATATACACTCAACAATGACAGCGGTGAGAAAACAGCAGTTCAGGAAGCATCTGCGATTCACCGGCATCATGACGACAGATGAGTTCATTAAAAATACACTGTTATGATAGTTTAATTATAAAGTATATTTGAGACTATAGACTAAAGGCCCGTTCACACCAAGAACGACAACTATAACAATAACTACATTAGCATTCACACCAGCGGACGTTATCGTTCAGTTTTTTTCTAAACTCGTGCTTGTCTGTCACTTTAAATGCTCGAGCTTGTTACAGCAGGGTGGATTCTGATTGGCTGTCAATGTTTTTATCGTTCATTAGCTGAATAAAATCGTTCTGAAAATTATTCCAACGATATCGTTTCTCTCTGCTATTTTCAATATAGCTGTGGTGTGAACTCTGCTATTCTTTAATATTGAGAATGATTTTTAGAACTATATCTTTATCTTTTGCTTTATTTCTGCAATGTTTTAAATGACCAGTGCTGCATCTATCGGGTTCAACTGGACAGGCTAAGAAAACATTAAAATGCAACAACAACTCTTATCAGCACATCTCGTGTGCCACTGTCACAAAACTGCCTGACACACACCTAAACTGTGAGTGCGAATGCACCATTATTGCATTTTTATTTTAAATTTGACGAATATTTGGAATTCTAATTTTAATTTGACATGCCTAATAAATAATATAATATTATAGAAATAATACTAAAATAAGTAAGGTGCCTTTTAAAAATAAATTCACATGAAAATGATCAACAGTGTAATATTGTTCAAACCACTCATTTTTACAAAGTAACGCTGTCCAACAAAGACAATCACAGAGGGAGGCAGTGTTTCTTTAGCTCCCCTGAGCCCACGGGTGTCTTGCACCTATTGTTTTTGATGGGGCACCAGTGGCGGTCCCGACTCACTTGGTGCCCTAGGCAAGATAAGGCAAGACCAAAGAAATAACTGCTTTAACAACTTAATAATTCTTTACATAAAAAGTCCAGGGGTAGTGGTACAGTTTCCCTTTAGTATGTAGGTGCACCCAGGTTCAAATTTGATTTTGAGTTCAGCAGGAAAAAAAGATCACACCCGAATATGAGCCAAATTTGTTATATGGAAAATAGTTATAAATATATATATATATATATATATATTTTTTTTTTTTACAAAAAAGGTCATACGAGTTACATAAAGGCAAGTGATCTGCGGAAGGTGCAACGTGATTGGACGGAAGAAATATGAATGCATATTGCACAACCTCTGGCAATGGGATAACGCCTGCCCATCATGTTTGCAAACGGTTCACAAATTGGCCTGGCAGGGTCAAACTGTTGGAAATGGACGAACTAATTAAAAAGTAAACAAGTATCCCACTCAGACATCCCCACTTCTGCTCACATCTGAATCGAAATTAACTTGAAATGACTTTAAATGATCTGTGACTGAGGCGATTTTTAGCGAGCATCTCCGTGTCGGCAACCTTCATGACACCAACTGTGTTTACAGAGGATTAGCTGACTAATGGTCTGAAAATAATCAGACTATTAATAACAACAAATGCATGACACATAAAATATGCTTTTTATTTTAGTGTATTTTTTTTAAACTCCCCCTGTAGCCAATCATTTTATCCCTTAAAACTCATCTTTGATCACCAAAATGACATATTTAAATGTTTTTTCCTTGAAAAATGTTTTCTTCATGCCTTAAAATAGCTTGAATGTAACTCTACACTCTTGCCTCATTTAGTATATGCGGTTCTATGAATTTGCAAATTAGCCCAGCCTCCACTCACTCACACCAGCTCAGAGATCCACTCGTTGACGATCACACTTTGTCGTGATTGGTTACAAGGTAGTTTGTGACGTCAGAAACCCCAACGTGGATGAGAACGTTTTTGAGACTGTCTTTGGTTCACTGCAGTTCTAAGGAGAAAATACTCAGCAATGGTGTTGACTTATGAATTTGCACATGGTTTGTCTTAAAGCAGATTAAAAACACCACATAGACATATAAACACCATTAAAAGCTGGATTTTCACCTCAGAGGGACTTTAAGTAATATAAAAAGTGTTTAAATACACAAACTTAATGAGACTTTGATATGACTTGGTTTTAATAAACATAATATTTATTAAGGACAGTTCCCCCAAAAATGAATGATGACAATATGTTAATGAGGGGGGGGGGGGGGGGGGACTGTCCCTTTAATATAAACATACAAAAATATCATAGTATGTACTAGTTGCTTGTTGATAATGTCAGGTAAATCGTGTACACATTTAACATGGAAACCATGTAAAAATCAAATGAAGCATGAATTTAACTTAAAATCCCAAACAGGCTTTGCCTTCTCTTTCTTTTTTTTTAAAAGACCACTAGAGAGAGGAAGGCTTCTGGAGGTAATTACAGTCTTTGCCCACCAGCACGGGATTATTTTAATGCATCATCAACACGAGGGCGACAAAAATCTGCTGAGGATTTATAGCGCAAGAGGTATTATAACATTACAATATTAGTTAACCTAAACAGGATTTCGGATTAGCTGAACACTGATGGAATCATACTTCAGTCGCCCATATTCACAGCCACCCACAGTGCATTATACGAAAGTGGATGTGGGCTGTGGAAGTGTGTATAGGTTTTTCTAGAAGTCTGTGTGTTTATGTATGCATTTTTAATTAAAGCAAGTTACAGGCTCCTGGGTGAACCAGAGATTAATTACCTTTACTTACACAGGACACCATGTAATGATCAAACCCCTTCCCCAGGGAAGCCTGTGGGCCTTGTAACACAGCGATACACCACCACTACTCTAATGGAGCTAAAACACACACTAATACATAGACACTCTTTCTCTTTGTGTCAAGGCACACAAACACACCTTTGGGAATTGAGCTGTGTGTTTACAAATATTTTGTAAAGGCAGACTGTTCATCTTGTATTTTGTATTCTATAAGCAAACAATAAATGGAGACCGGAACAAAGTGTGACGGAGCAGAAACGGAGGGATAGATGGAGAAGTGCAAGACCGGAGGGAAACCGCATGGGTTCACCAGCAAAAAGTGTACAACTGATATCTTGACCTACTTCTGAAGAGTTATTGTCAGCGTCTTTCAGCATTGCCCAAAAGCATAATAAAAACATCCACAACCATCTCATTAAACTTTCTGGGCGTCAGGTCTACTGGCCGCAGCAGCCGGAGGGGCTACAATTAAGTCAAGTGGAGAATAAAAGCCTGGCAGCTTCACAAGCCTTAAGCACCTCAGAAGAGTCAAAGCATCAGAGAGACAAGGAGGGAAAACACAAAATATGCACACAAACCAAAAACATACACAAATGATCCATTTATAATTGTATACATTTTAATACTACGTAATTTTAACAGTAAAAAAAACAGTAAAACATTCTACAGTAAAAACCTGTTAATTGGTTGGTTAATAATATGTTCTCTTACTACTATGTTATATGTGTGTATGTATATATATATATATATATATATATATATATATATATATATATATATATATTATATGTTGAAAAACTAATATATCTACTGGAAAATATCTTGTTATTTTAAAGTTTTAAAAATTAAAGTAAATATAAAGTTTTGGCATTACTACGGGGCAGTTGAATGCTTGATTTTGATTGGTTGACGAGCGTTTTCAGAGATGTGCAATTATTTTCAGGGAAATGCACGGCTAAAGTAGTTCCAGGCAGGACTTGACCGCATTACAGTTCCATATCACTTCGCCAAATGATTTCAGTTATTTCAAAGGTCTTCACAGGCTACAGTAACAGAACCAAAACCAACAACAACACTGACCAAGTAAACACATATAGTAAACAATAGCATAAAAACGACCAATTATTTCCAATTTTTTTTTGCCAAAGAAAAATTACAAAATTACGTTTTATTATGTATTATTATGCAAATAAGTTATTATGGAAAAGCACATATCTCTTTCTCGCGCTCTCTCTCCCACTCAAAAGCACACACATACAGTACGGACACACTCGCACAGAAACGCGTTGTCAGTGCTACACTGAAGATTTTATCAGTAAAATAGTTCAGCAACTTAAAAGATACATGCCGTTTCTCACTAGCGAGCGTAGTTTCGCTATTAGTAGACGCTGGTGCATCCATAAATAATTTAATAACTTTCAACCTCATTACCACAACTTGATTATCATTTCTGAAATGTATCAAAACAAAAAATGTATCAAAGGCCTATTGAAAACTGAAAAGCTGTTAAACAGTTTTTGGAAATAAATTAAAAAAAATTTAAAAACAAAGTGTGAAAATGAAAATTGGAAGAGGAATAATGCTAAAGGGTTTTAGAGTGTCATTAAGGTAATAATATTTTATCTGGCCATATTCCAAAAATGTGTAAACTGTCCTAAAAATACATTTCAGAACACGAGAGCCAGTAAATTGATTAAATCATTAAAATTCTAGCATGATCTGAATGAAATCAATTTTTCGCAAGAACAACCCACACAATGCCCTTGCGATCAATTTATCTGAGATAAGTGTGTACCCTCATTTAACCCCACTCTCAACCTTTATAGGGTACATGTATTACATCTAACCTTCTACAGCCATGCCTAATCCTTCAGCTGACCTTCAGAGGAACCCCTTGAGGCATTTCCAGGCCCTTAACCATCACAGAACATGACCCATCCAGCTGAAAAGCCCTCCATCACCGCTGACAGATCCACCGCAGAGCATGGTGGGTGTTCCAGAATGATAATATAGAATCTTGGAATGCCATTTAAATCGTCTCCATCATGGTGGAAACGGATCATTAGAGTCCTCGAGGGGTTACAGGGTCCGGTGGTTCTCATTCAGCCCACCTCATAAGGCTGTCATTCAAAAGCTTCTTGTGTGTGCGTGTGCACGCATATGTGAGATCCTAAGTGTGCACTGCAGGGTGATCGAGAACAACCTGCACTCCCAGAGGACTCCAAACTAAACTATTTTCTCTGGTTCGTACTTTTCTTCCTATCTATTCTTATGCTCTCCAGCATTCATAAGACATTAAAGTGTATCCTTATCTTCTCATCAGACAGTTCAAAAATCCACTTCAGCGACTCTAAAAGGCTACACATCTGCCTAATTACACAAATGCAACCATCTTGTTCAAGCAGATACCATGTCCGCTGGGTAATTGTTGTAAACTCACCATTCACAAATAACATAAAAGTGCCCCCCCCCCCACACACACACTCACACACTTAATTACTTGTTTCTCTCATCTAAACTAACAAAGCTTTCCACAACAACACAGTTATATGTCTTCATAACATGCTCTCCAGGCTACAGATTGTTCCAGAAACATTATAAATGTTTAATTTAACATTTAAATCAAACCTCAAGTGGTGTTTTTTTAATGATCAATGGTGCATTTGTACGTAATTTGCATATTAAATGCACGCACAATGCGTTATCGACTGGTCCGTGTCCGAGCTATGCGCTGGAATTAAGTGCTTCTTTACATCCATGCTTTAGAAAGCAGCTTCCAAAAACGAGCATTGAAAAAGGTATTTAAAAGTGTTTTCAGAGACGGCAGAATCAAGTGATCAGAGGATTGTTGAATTTTTCACTGCTATCCACCCCTGCAACACTTTACACAGAAAACAGTTTAACAAGAGTTTAGCAAGAAAGGAAAGAGTCTTCGGCCAAGAACTAGTGAGACTGAAGTAAACAGAAAGTAATCGCAGAAGAAAAACGATTTATGAAGTAAAGGGGAAAAATGGAATAACCTTAACGCTCAATAATACTGTAAATAACTTTTTTTAAAAACACTACCGCCTTTTATGATAATCAAGGCTGCATTTATTTGATCAAAAATACAGAAAAACAGTAATATTGTGAAATATTCTTACAATATGTTTTCTGTTGCAATATATTTTCTAAATGTAATTTATTCCTGTGATGGGAAAGCTGATTCTTCAGCATCATTACTCCAGTCTTCCGTGTCACATGATCCTTAAGAAATCATTCTAATGTGCTCATTTGTGTTTAAGTAACATCATTGTTGTTCCAAACACGCATGAATTCGGTTTTCTGTACAATAACACAAAATATATTTAATATTCTTTTGTGTTACATCGTACAGGTTTGGAACAACATGATGGTGGGTAAATCATGACCAAACATTTGAGGTGAACTATCCCTTTAAGTTTAATTTTTAATGTCGTTATTGTATTTAAAATAAATTTCGAGGCCTGATTAAGTATCAATATGTTATAAAAAAACTGCAATGGTACTGTATACACAGCTATAGACACTCTAGACCAGCGGAAAGGTGAGTCCGTCGTCTGTTCTGCTGAAACTGGCACATGAAGAATCCACAGAGGAAACTCGGTATGCGTGTGCCACAACTGTTCATATTAAAGTGTGGATGAGAGGTAGATTTGAATCTGTTACTGTTGCTTTTCACCCATGTCTCTTTGGGATTTAAAGTTTGTTATATTAAAAGACGTAAAGAGAGAGCGAGAGAGGCTTCCGCTGTTGTTCCATTTGGCTTTCTAATCCTGCTCTGCCTCGAGCATTCAATTAACTCCTCACCAGCAGATCAAATGACTGGCTAAAACAGAGTGTGACCGAGCCTAAACGCTAATTAATACTTAGGAATCAATGCCCCTCAATACTAAATGTCAAATAACAGCACAAAAGAGAACAGAGGAGCTCAGTTGAAAAGCTCACTTTTCTATTACGATGGATATTTATGTTTTTAAGATGAAAACCACAGCCGGGCGGTACAGACACGTGGGCGCGGGCTGAATGTCAGAGGAGACATAATGGGGAGAGAAAAGTGAAAGGTGCTCTGTGCCAGACACTTCAGCGAGCAGCTACAGCAGACCCACATTAACAATAATGTACGTTCCATTCCTCTCACTTTTTCTCTTTCGTTGTCCATTTGTCACTCTCACTCGTTCTTTTTCTCCGGGTGTTACAGGTATCTAGGACTCTAGGACTCGCTTTTGGATCCGTCTCGGCTGATCCAATCACAGGTGAAAAGGATTGTCAATTACCTTTTACAATTACAATTTAAAACATGCGTTTCAAATGCATCTCCTGTGGCCATTTGTGATCGCATTTCGAAGGAAAGGTTTCTGACTCGTTACTGTAAGGGATGTAAATAGATTAAAAATCTATTTAAAATTAACTGATTAATTAATTAATGCCAAATAATTATTTGTTTTCAATGAATAATCCTGATTAATCATGCTAGGTAATTAATTATATCTGAAAATTCACATTTGTCATCATAAATATAATTTACACAGTTTAAGTAGGGTAAATTAAACTAAAATTATTAAATATGAAATATTATACATTTATATTTATAATAGGCCTATTATATTAAATTGTTTTAAAGACCTGCATCAGCAATATTAATATCAATATTTAATATTGTATATTGATATTTAATTAATCTCTATTGAATTTATTTTTTTAATGAACCTTTCAAAGTTCCTTGTTATTTATATATAGCAAAAGCTTGAATATACCAATTTGGTGCTCAAGAAACATTCTTAACGTTGGAAAAAGTGCTGGTTAATATTTTTGTGGAAACTGTAATATATATTTTTTCAGGATTCTTGGATGAATAGAGGTTGCAAAAGAACAGCATTTATTTTAAATACAAATTTTTTGTAACATTATAAATGTCTTTAGTGTCATTTTTGATCAATTTACTGTCTTTGGTAAATAAAAGTATTCATTTATTTTACAAAAAAATCTTACCAACCCCAAACTTTTGAACAGTAGCGTACATCAAATCACCAATTAAATCAGGGGAAAAAATGGTATCATGAAAATAGCACCCATTATAGATCAAAAATGCCTTTTTCAATCACAAAACTTTAAAGGTATCTAACACCAACCATGGTGTGTGTGTGTGTGTGTGTGTGTGTGTGTGTGTGTGTGTGTGTGTGTGTGTGTGTGTGTGTGTGTGTACCTACTTAACTATATATTTGGGGACAAATTTGTACCTAGAAGTGACCAAAACCTGACAAAATTTCCAAAAACCTCTCTTTAGGGACGTCCTCATTTGTAAATCTGGTATAAAAATAAATTAAGTTATTTATTTATTTATTTTAAATGCAAAAATGCAGAAATTTTTGTGTGATGGGTAGGTTCAGGTGTAGTACAGTTTGTACTGTATTAAAACCATTACGTCTATGGAATGTCCCCATTTACATAGCTAAGTAAATATGTGTGTGTGTGTGTGTGTGTGTGTGTGTGTGTGTGTGTGTGTGTGTGTTTGTGCACCTGTTTAGGGCTGTTCACCCTTTTCAAAAACACTCCATTAGTTGAGAAACCCTCCTGAGCAGGTGTTGTAAAAGTGTGTGTGCCTGCAAGAGAGCCTGTGTACGTGTAAGACTGCAGACCCCAGATGTCAGTGTTTGAACCCTGGCACCCCGCTAAGCCTGACTCACCTCAGCACCTCGTTGGGGTTTCCTGACTTGCTGCCTTTCTTGTCAGGTGTGCCGTGGCATCCAGACTTAAGCAGCGTGTGAGGACCCCGGTCCAGCATCATAGTGGAGGTTGCCATGGCGATTATGGCTACAGCGTCACGCACTCGAGCCTCCAGCCCGTAGTCCCACTCATCGTAGGAAACAGAGATCAAACCTGCAAATAAAGGAAGTGTTTGAAACAATCATCTGAAATATTACAATAGTTGAACCTTTTTTCAATTCAAACCATCCTTCCCTTCTTACCTGTTGGAAAGACGTTGGGTACATTATCTGCATCCCCTGTCACCAGAGATGGTACGATCCAGGTGTAACCGTAACCAGTGAGGCCGACAGAATGTGCCACCTCGAAAATGGTTGTGGCTTCTTCTTTAGTGCAGTACAGTAGTATAACAGGACTTTGGAGCTTCTTCATCTGGTTCTGGATCTTTGAGTCGCCATCGTCGACTGACATGTCCAACAGCAGCACTTCTTCCAGCTCCCAGCCAACAAAACTGTTCTCAACGGTACTCCGGATCTGGAAGGTAGCAAAAAAAGACAGAGAAAGATGAAAAAAAAAATGGAAAAAAAAACCCGGCATGTCCTGTAACACCCTCCTGCTGCCTCCAGATCTGCCAAAACTGTTCGCCTTTGTTCTTTAGATATATTAAGAGAAGAGAGAGTTAAAAGAGAAAGTCGGCAAAAAGACAAAGAGGGAGTGAAAGTAAAAGCAAATATTTTTATTTAAAGGAATAATGAAAGTACTAATCATAAAAAAAATCCTATCATGCACTTCTTCCAGATACCGACCTAGCAAATGTTTCTCTTTTTTATCTCTATAATTTGTAAAGACACAAACCTAACCCACATTTGAAAGAGATGCTTTTTATTTGAATCAACAGCAGTCAGAACTAGAAGATGAAATTATTGTACCCACAATTCTGATGATGCATATTTCTGTATTGCCAATGTTTGAAGCCAATTTGACAGACTTGCAAATTGCACTGACAGTATCATCACACACATATATGCAGTCAAGTGTAGTGTGAGCATCCAGTACCACATAGGTTGAAATATCGGTATTCATTTTATATTATGTATAATATACATAATATAAAATGAATATTTATTTTATTAAATATAATAATAGTAAAAATTTTACGTTTTTGGTCCAGTATTTATTTTTATTTTTTTAAATTTCATAATGAATTCAATTACAAAAAAACAATTTTTAATATATTTAAGTTTTGGTTTTAGTTAACAATAACAACACTGGTCCATATTATAGATGGACTGACAATATTTTTTTATCTTATGGCTCTAATATCTATTTTCATATTGTACATTATGATGTTGTGATGCCAAAATGAACTTATAGTGTTTGAAAAGATTAGTGAAGTTTTAGTTAAATTGTATAGAATTTTAATATTTACCTATATTTATATATTAAAATAAAAATATAGGTAAATTCTATACAATTTAACTAAAACTTCACTAATCTTTTCAAACACTATAAGTTCATTTTGGCATCACAACATCATAATGTACAATATGAAAATAGATATAAAAAAATTGATAAAGATTAGAGATTGTTAGATGACAACAAATGCAATGTATATGTAAAAACAGGAGAAACAAATATCCAGTATCGGCCATTAACTTATATGGTCCTGATACATTGTGAATTCTGAATTTCGATTCCAAGGTATTTCTATGGTCATTTACAAAGCGCAAAGTAAGAGAAGAAAATAGTGCATGTACTGCGGCAACCCAGGATATTGCAGAAGATGAAGGGCCACAAATAGGAGGCACTAGAAAACAGATGTCAGTGTGACTAAAGAGGAGAGTACCAGCATTGGACACAGTTCGTTCAAGCATTTAGGATCACCTGAACCATTGTTCTTCCCCCAACAGAGAACACAAAAACCTGGCACTGGTCTCACTGGAAGAACAACAAAAAGCTGCCTGCTATACACCTGCAAGAACATCAAGAGCCTGCTGCATGAGCCTCAATAAGTGGAGCTTCTCTGGACTTCTACTGGGCTCTGCTTGCATTGCCCTGAGGTTGCTCCTGATTTGGGGACTGACTGAGAGTACAGTAGAAATCAAAGAGCACAATCCTGACTGTTGCACTGTGTATTTAAGAACTCAATCAACACCACTGTGTGCTATACATTTAGGAGTTCTGTGACAACAGATGGCTGTATTTGAAGATGTTGCTAGTATATATATATATATATATATATATATATATATATATATATATATATATGACAAACTTTTACACATTACTAAAGCAGTGTTATTTTAGTATTATTCATATAGTAATATAGTTTTTATTCAAATTAAAAGTGTTAATTAGCTTTTATTTTAATATTTTCAGCTTTCGGTTTAATTTCAGTTCAATTTTTTAGTGATTTTGTTTTTAGTTATTTTTAGGGCTGTCAAAATTATTTTTTTTCAGTTTCGCATTTAACACAATTAACGCAGCATCCATTTTTCTGTCATCTATTGGCTGCGCTACAGTATATGATCAGGCTATAATTCAATCAAGTGCTATTAAACCGTTTAAGAGTGATAAGACGCAAAAACAATAACTCAAATCTGTACTGGCGCGCTGTCTGTGAAGCGGCTTTCTGTGAAAACACCCGAAACGCACGCACAGAATTCTGCTTTGAGACAGCACGACAGCGACGCTTGAACGGACAAAAACACAAAATTATGCCAAATTCTCATTTTGTTGAGTATCCTCGTACACAGAGTCTTAAATGAGTTAAAAAGTGTTAAATGACCGTAAAGAGTTGTGAGAAAATAGGATGTATGTCAGATCTGTGTCATGTGCATCAGGTCTTAAAGTGACAGCAGCCTAATAATCCTGCTGATGTGATTTATGTGATTTATGTTAATCAAAGGGCAAAGAAAATACGGATTATATTCTATATTCAACTTATAATTAATGCAGTGAAGACATAACAGAAATGATTCAAGAAGGTATTAAATCTCTGTATATTTACCTGTTAGACCTACCTGAAAATCTTAAAGTACTGTTTACAAGGTTACATGGGTCAAATACAATAAATGAAAACTATAACTTCTGTGTGCCTTTTACCAGGGCAGGAAAAAAAATTGAACTGGTCTGAATGGGCCAGTAGAAAAAAATAAGGTATATATATGAACTCCCTGATATATTTCCGCCATTGGCGGAAATCGGCTTTCTGCGTTTTCACTGTTATACAGTGGGGGGTGCTATTATGCAACTTCTGAAAGAATACTGAATCTCCTGATCAAAACACAGGTGAAGAAGAAGCAGAAACAAGCAATATCATTTGTAAGCAGATGCACATGTAAAATAACGTGATTATCAACATAAAACTGCCTAATGTTACTGAATGAAATGTCGACACAGGACGATCTACAGGACTGTGCAAGCATGTGTTGATGAACTCAATCTACTCCATCTCCATCTATGTTTTGATCATCGTTCTGAATCCGATCTGGATGTAGTCTTTGACAAAAACGTGATTTTGCTTTTTTTCATATTCATTTCATATTTAAGTGATGATAAAAAAAGAAAGGCATGAATCTAGAATATAATTTTTTTGTTTGTTTTAAAGCTGAGGGTCTGTTCTTTCTTTTGACGTATTGTATGTTCAGATACAACAAAATATTCTGTCGGGGAAAGAGTTAAAGTCACAGCTAAATGTGACATTTATTACAATGGGTTTATGTAAAGATTGTTTTAAGTTCACTTAAATTAAAAGTTGTTATATGTTTTTTAAAACCCATTAAATGTTAAAAATTATTAAATCATTCAGCTTTCAATTATTCTTTGATGTTCAATGGCTATAATCCATGTAATAGAGACATCAGTATTGATATCATTGATACTGGCCATCATTCATAGTGCTAGTAAAAAGATCCAATTAAACAAATATTCATAAAATACTGTCTTTATGTTGTTTCTACACTATTTTGAAGATTCAATGTGAAAGTATTACAACATAAATCTATTAAAAACTGTAATATTAGATGTGATTAATTAATTAATAAAACATGTGTTGAATAGTTTTTGTTGACAACAATAACTCTCTCTAAAGCTCTAAAGATTAATTAAAAGGGTCAACGCTACTATTGTACTTGTACACAAGTCTAAAGGCATAAATTGTGCTTGAGTGATGAATGAACAGAAAGATGGTTACAGGCAAAATTCCACTAGTCATCATTTACTCACCCACATTTCATTCTAAACACGTATGACTTTCTATCTTGCACGCAGCCTTTTTTCTGCTGTCACATGGCATGAGAATGATATAAGAGTTAGCAAATGATGACAAATTGATGTTAATTTTTGAGTGAACTATGCCTTTAAATCAGAAATGATAAAACAAAATTGGAGAGGAGTTCCTGTAGGAGCAACGTATACTGAGGATAGGGGAGAGGAGGGGTACGTTAGTTTTGACAGGAGCCCCAGTGTACAGAAGACGGAGGAGAGGAAGAGAGCATTAGTTGAGACAGGAGCATTGGCAAACTCCTGATGATGAAAGAGGATCGAGCTGCAGCGACTGGCTCCCCAGCGGGAGTCACAACGCCGGGATTAGGGTGTGAACCCAACCAGCTAGAGTCTCCAGAATTACGGGCAGTGAAGCAAACACCAGTACGGTCTGGGGTTTCACAAGATCCCAATCTCATTTTGGCCAAAACGATTTAGCTCTGGATATAGGCGACTGTTTATACAACCTGATGATGCATTTCAATGATTTGAAAAACAAGACTAGGTTCTGCTGAATGGAATGTTTGGTGGGATTATGAACGTGATTTAATCAGAAATACAATCGACCACTCAAAACACACTAGAAATCACCTATAGCGACCCCTGGTCTCCACGCAGGACACCCTTGCAACCACATGGAAATATATATGCTCAAAACCACGCAGAACAACTTAGCAACCACATAGCAATGCTTTTCTGCACCGCAATTTCCTTTAGAAATAAAATCGAGAGAAACACTGTGTTTAAATGTCAGTTAAAAATAACACACAAAAAATTAAATGTAATAATAATTATAATAAAATAATATGAATAATAATAACGAGAACATACATACCCACTACTGTTCAAAGCTTTATACTTTTTTCATATTATTTTTTATAACATTGTTATCTTTTTTAAAGAAATGAATTATTTTATTCAGCAAGGATGCATTAAATTGACCAAAAGTGACAGTAAATGTATTTATAATGATTCAAAAGATTTAAATTTCAAATAAATACTTTAAAATGGAAAAAATAAATGAAATAAAATGAAAAAAATGTTAAGCAACAAAACAGTTTTCAATATTGATAATAATAAGAAATTATTCTTGAGCAGCAAATCATCATATAGAATGATTTCTGAAGGATCATGTGACACTGAAGACTGGAGTAATGATGCTGAAAATTCAGCTTTGTATCAAAGCAATAAATTAAATTTTAAAGTATATTAAAATAGAAAACAGTTATTTTAAATTGTATGTTAAATATTTCACAATTTTACTGTATTTTTGATCAGATACATGCAGCCTTTGTGAGCCACAGAGACTTTGCAAAAATCTTTCCAACCCCAAACTTGTATATATATATATGTTCAATGAGTTACTGCAGTCTTCTAAGCTTTATATGAAATAACGCCTGAACTGAACTGACATCACAACTCATTGTTTTATTTTCAAGATGACTTGAATCAAGCACATTGGCTTGTATGAAGACCGAAAAATGGTGAAAAATGTCTCACCCGATTTACAAAGTCCTGGTATCCAGGATAGTAGGTGGTGACGATGGAGAATATGTACCAGTCATATTCCTCCATTATGTTAAGCATGACAGAGGCTTGCTGCTCTATAGAGGGACCAAACTGGAAGAACATGGAATGGTCATCCTGCAAGAAATAAAGAAACAAATGCATAAGAAAACAGAAGAATCACATCATAATAAGGCATCATATATAACAATTTAACCAAGCTCAAATTCATGTTGTATTCTTCTTGCCTCCGATCCATTACAAGCACAAACTGACAAATGAAAAGGTAGGTTTCTTAGTATAAGTATATTAGTTGTGGACACCTAATATTCAGCAATATTACTGATTTGACTGCATAGAAAGTATGGATGATGGATGATGACATCACTGTTTTCTGCAGAGCTGCTTTATAGCTCAATTGAACTCATTTCATAACTGATGAACTTTACACGGCTATTGAACTAAATCAACACTGAACTGACTTCAACTGCATAATGACACTATTGTCTTTTTAAGAGTTGCTTTACAGCAGAATTGAATTCTGTTTGCATAATTGATCATTATTTTCCTGTTTATCACTGTAAAGCTGCTTTGAAACAATCTGTATTGTGTAAAGAGCTATTTAAATATAGGTGTCTTGACATGACATTATATTTTTTCACTACAATAACCTGCTAAGGTTTGGATAAAGGAAACAAGGATCAGGTTGAAGAAAGTAATGGTGAGAAAGACGAATATAAACCGACCCCAGCAGCACCGCAGCTCGCCAGATCTAACATCTGCTGCATCAAAGCATGTGAACGAGACACATTTTGTTCACTTAATATCTAAATGACCCCTTCACTGAAACAAAATGCTCCATCCCAGGCAGTTTAAATGTCCAAATGTCCGTGGAACATTGGCGATAAATGATTTGTATAAATGCATCCCAAATTCATATAATAAGCATGCCAATGAACTCTTCACATCTAATATGCATACGTGTGTGTGTGTGTGTGTGTGTGTGTGTGTGTGTGTGTGTGTGTGTGTGTGTGTGTGTGTGTGTGTGTGTGTGTGTGTGTGTGTGTGTGTGTGTGTGTGTGTGTAAGCTGTCAGTGGCAAATAAGCCAAAACGTTTTAAAGCTATGCACACATGTATGACAGTGCACATGAATGCATGCACATTGATGTACTGGTCTGTACAGGCCTGTAAATGATTGTTCTGTGTTGGTATTCATGTATGAAGTCTGTCGTGGGCGTTTGCCATGTTAGTCATGCCGCATGGCGAAATCTCACAGTCTCTCGGTCTCTCTCTCTCTTTCAGGTCTCCATACTCTACTCAACATCAAAGCCACTCCCCTGGGGTCTGAGATGGACTGATCCATTACCTTGATTCTGCTTTAATGAGGTAACAACACTGATGGGGATGTGGGGAGGGAGGGGGGCTTGGGTTGTTAATCTTACAGCTGTAGTTTAATGTTTTAATGTTGTTTATATATTCTTGTTTTGTAGAGTTAACTACATTTTTAATATTTGCTTGATTTGCCTGTAATGTATATGTGTGTCTCTGCTCCTTTTGTGACTTCTATTCATTTACGTGCCCCTAATATTAATTTCCTGTCTTAATTCCATTGTTCCTGTCTTAATTCTCATTTGGAGTTGATCCCATCAGGAGAGGTGGGTCTCCAATCACGGGGTCGTTAAGAGTTTTAGTTTTAACAAATTAACACTTTTATTCAGTAAAGACTTTTATAATATTACAAAACAATTATATTTCAAATAAACGCTGTTCTTTTGAACTTTCTTTTACAGTTTCCACAAAAATATTGAACAGGACAACCATTTTCAACATTGATAATAATAAGTAGTATTTCTTGAGCAGCAAATCGGCATATTAGACTGATTTCTGAAGGATCATGTGACACTGAAGACTGGAGTAATGATGCTGAAAATTCATCTTTACATCACAGGAATAAATTAACTTGTCAAATTTAATGTTCATTTAAAAAAATACAAAACCGATATTCAATTAAGAAAAAATGAAAAATTTCGGGCAAAATATAAGTAAAACTGATCTCTTTTCTCTTTTAATTAATAAATAAATAAATAAATATATACAGTGTGTGTGTGTTATATATATATATATATATATATATATATATATATATATATATATATATAACCCGGTTACTATTATATTTTTAACTATGAGTTTTTTAGTAAAAGTCTTTCCAACAATATACCAGTATTTCATTTGCTTTCTAAGAAAATTTTCAACTGTACATTTAACACACACAGACACACAAATGTATGATATATAGGCTACCATGTGTCAGATTTGTTTTGCGGATCATTCCTCCCTAATCTGACGCTCTACACTTCTGCCCCTCATCCCCTCCGTCATCAATCTCCCTTGCTCCGCTCTTCCACTTCATCCATTCTCAGTCTATTCATCTCAAAATGAGCAATCACAGACACATGCACTCCACATGCAAGTGAATTAGCAGACTCCCGTTCCTCTGTTTAGCACAATGGTGGCAGACCTAGTCATCCACTATACTCAATACAGCCCTGCGCAAGCAGCAGGGAACTAATGCAGACCTTACATTACTCTCCTCTCACTACTTTCCTGCCTTCCTCCTCAATAATGAAGACTAGTGTCCTGCAGAGGCAGTTTACAAGCAACGTATCTTCAATATTCGAATGAGAGGCAGTGACATAAAATAAGTTCCCCGCTAACTCTTGACTGCTGGGAGGGGATAACAGCTGAGCTCCTGCCATACACGATACCTCACCAGAACAGCATGTCATTGAGAGAGGAAGGAATGAAAAATCAGATGCGTTTAGGAGAGCATGCAACTAAACTCAAGTGATTCATCAGTTGATCTACCATGATGGATTAGATTGATTGGAAATAAGAGGCAACTGGTAGCCAGAAAGCCAAAGAAAAGAGAGTCCACGGCAGTTCTTAGAAAATAAATGTTAAAAAGCCTTACTTTTTAAAAGATTACTCTTAAGATTTAGATTCCTTAATGAATTAAGTAACAGTTCTTTTAAAGGATTAGTTCATATATATATATATATATATATATATATATATATATATATATATATATATATATATATATATATATATATATATATATATATATATATATATGTATATATATATATATATATACACTTTTTAACTACAATTGTTCGGATTGAGCTGATCTGCAACGTGCCGGGAACTACGTCATTACGTTGAAAGGTCACTGTCGATGGCGTGGGCGCCGGCGGAAGTACCGCCCCACTCGACTGTGCGAAGGAGGATAGTTCAAATTGTATTGGTCGCTTTGTAAACAGTGGGGCGGTACTTCCGCCGGCGCCGGCGACATCGACAGTGACCTTTCAACGTAATGACGTAGTTCCCGGCGCGTTGCAGATCAGCTCAAGCTGAACAATTGTAGTTAAAAAGTATATATATATATATATATATATATATTTTTTTTTTTTTTTTTTAAATGACCCATCGTTTCGCAAGATAAGACTCTCCTCCTCAGCTGCGATCGTGCACAGAATCGTGAAGCACATCTAAGACCTTTGAAACTGCATTGATTTGGACTTCAAAATGCTGGTTGTCATTGAAGTCCATTATTCGAAGGAAAATCCAGAAATGTTTTCCTCAGAAAACTTAATTTCTCTTCCACTGAGGAAAGAATGACATGGATATCTTGGATGGCATTGGGGTGAGAAAATTATTAGGAAATTTTCATTTTGAGGTGAACTAATCCTTTAATACTCCTAATGATTTTTTTTGTGCAAAAGACATTGGCATTAACTATATTTTAAACACCAATACGTAAAATTATTTTCATAAAATTTCACTGACAAACTACAATTCAATGAACCAGTCTGTAATCTCAGTTAGTGTAAGGGCCCTATCATACACCCGGCACAATGCAGCGCCAGGCGCGACGCAAGTGTTTTTTGCTAGTTTCAACTAGGCGCAGTTATCATTTTCACGTCCTGCGCCACGTTGTTTAAATAGCAAATGCATTTGCGCCCATTTGTGAACCCATGGGCGTGCTGGTCTGAAAACGAGGTGTGTTCAAGAGCATTGATGGCACGTTGCTACTGTGAGGCAACTGAAACAGACTGCGCCATTGACCAACACAAACCTGGTCTAAAGTCTAAAGTTAATTTAAAGAGCACGTTAGTAATATGCACATATAGGCGGGTGCACAACGCGCTTACACTTATTAAACGCACAGTGACGCGCAGCAGCACACAAACATTTTTAAATATGAAAAAATTAAAGGATTAAAATGTAATTGTGGCGAGCGGCACGAGGCCGATGGCATGATTACTGATGAGTGCCACCTGCGCGACGCACCGGTCTCGTATCTCTCACGGAGGAGCAAAAGCATAAAAGGAGCGGTGACAGTGGAGATCAAGAGAGGCCAGACCTGGACTTGTGTTGTGTTTGTTTTGTTGTGACAGCAGTCATCCGTGAGTGGCTGCTGTCTTTTACTTTCATTTTGTATTTGTTTTATTTTTGATATTAAAGTTTGTTGAATGTTCGCCGGTTCCCACCTCCTTCTTCCCGTAACATCTAACCTTGTTACACTAATTATTATTAAAATATTATCATTGTGCACATAAAGATATGGTGGAATCCAGCTTGTCCCGTAGATGGTTTGCTTGCATGCTTTAACCTCGCACACGAGCAGATCCATTTGCTCTCTGGAGACGCATTCAGTCTTTCCACTTGCAAATGCCGCCATGTAAATAGCGAATCCACCATGGCGTGAGTGCAACTGGCTTTTAAAGGGAATGGGAGACGAGACTCTGATTGGTTTATTGCACGTTATGCCCAAAACACACCCATTACTCATTAAGAGAATAGGGACAACCCTTTTAGACCACGCCATTTTCCCGTCGTTAAACTAGCAAAAGTGGATTCAGACACGGCCTAAGTGCACTTGCGCCGTGCGCTTTAGACCATGCGCTTAAATCGTTTAAAATAGATTTTGTTCATTCACAATTACAACTTTACCACTCGTAACAACAATTTCACTTTCACTATCATTCTGATATGACGCACCATTAGACACCTGCAGTCTATGCTTGCCATGACACATTCTGAGGAAAGCTCTTTTTCCAGAAATGTATTAAATTAAAATTAAGTTTTGTATCAGAAGAAGTATCTTGGACAATCATTTTTCTCTATTCAATACTAATTGAAACTCAACCAGAGAGCACCTTCTGTGATTTTCTACAACAATAGAAAGAGGCCCTTGCAGCAAGTACTGCTCCAGATATCTATTTCTATTTCTTTACACAGACTCAGAGATAGGCCTGAATAATAAAAAATTAGATGAGAAAAAGAACAGACACAGAGAATGAATGTAGAAAGAAAGAAATGAAAAGGAGGAGAGAAAGACAGCGAGATAAAATAAGAGTCGAGTGTCCAGAATTCTTAATTTGACTTTACTGTAACTTCTGGCTAAAGTTGAAGCACCATTACTTCCGTCGCTAAAGACAGATCCTCTCCTCTACAACTGTATTGACAAGATAGTTTAGATTCACCCCTTCAGAACACCAGTGGCATTAACAGCTCATGCTGAGCCTCAGAGACTCGCTCTCCAGAAGGTCACTCGCAGCATTAACAGCCTCTACTGCTGCTGGCTTGTTATGCCTCCAGCAATCACGGAGCTGTCCGACTTATAAACTACAGAGAAAAAGAGAGCGCAACCTTGATCGTAGAAGATAAAACATTTATCGAAATTAAAGCTAACAGATACACTTAAGATCAAAGTGAGTGGTATGAAAACAAAAATTGCACGGAATAATCGAAAAGAGCTGCCTGAATTATGTACAAACCACTCGACAAAATAAAATTAGAGTAACTGAAGATTAAAAGTGAACCCTCATACATAATAGATGGATACTTTATGTTACAATAGATAGATGGATACAGTAGATAGAAAAATAGATTGATAGAACGACAGACAGACAGACAGATAGATGGATGGAAAAATAGATGGATGGAAAAATAGACAGACAGACAGACAGACAGACAGACAGACAGACAGACAGACAGACAGACAGACAGACAGACAGACAGATAGATAGATAGATAGATAGATAGATAGATAGATAGACAGACAGACAGACAGACAGACAGACAGACAGACAGACAGACAGACAGATAGATAGATAGATAGATAGATAGATAGATAGATAGATAGATAGATAGATGGAAAGATACAGTAGATGATAGACAGACAGACAGACGGACAGACAGACAGACAGACAGACAGACAGACAGACAGACAGACAGACAGACAGATAGATAGATAGATAGATAGATAGATAGATAGATAGATAGATAGATAGATAGATAGATAGATAGATAGATAGATAGATAGATAGATAGATAGATAGATAGATAGATGTGGATGGATGATAGATAGATCGATAGATAGATAGATAGATGTGGATGATAGATAGATAGATAGATAGATAGATAGATAGATAGATAGATAGATAGATAGATAGATAGATAGATAGATAGATAGATAGATAGATAGATAGATGGATGTGGATAGATAGATAGATAGATGTGGATAGATAGATAGATAAGATAGATAGATAGATGTGGATGGATGATAGATGTTAGCACTGTAATACAGTAATGAGCACAGCTTGAGTTCCACACTGTAGAAAGGGATGTGATGACTCACAAGTCACGCAAGGGTTTTAAGAGAGAAAAAGGGAAAAGAGGAGAGAGAGGAAGAGAGAGGGGAAAAGCACGATACACAGAGGGAGAGAAATGACAATAAAAGAGAGTCTTTGCTCATAACAACCCGAGCCATCAAAGGATTAGAGTGGAGGTGGGCAGTCACAATTCACCTCTTTCAATCTTCTACTTCTGTCTTTCACATAATATGCCCTGATGTTTTAATAGAGTGAGTGAATTATGCTGGATCTGTGACATCAATTGAGCATTTCTTTAATATCAGTCTGAGAAACGGTTGAGGGCGTCTAGAACCAACAGATGGTTTGAATGAGTGTTATAAAGCCAATAGCTTCTCTCTAAACAATGCATCAGGAGAACTTGCACATCATGTTTCTCTATAGCGCATTAGCTCAAAAAAGTTGGCGAAAACACATTTACACATATAGTCCATTCTGTTGCAGAAGTAACACCATTCTCACTCTTTCTGTATCTTATTTCTTATTTAAAAGCACCTTACTTCCCCAGGTGATATCCACTATAAACAATCAATAGGCTCCACTGCATGTCCAGCTGTTCATTCAGCACATGAGTTCCCATGCTGCTATAGCTCCAACACAAATAAACAACATACTGCATTATAATCTTTGGGTTGTGCTGTGTTTATTTGTCGTTTTTATCTTATTGTACAACACTATTTGTAATTTATTGCTTTTACACTTACACCTGGCACACTATTTTATCCTGTATAATGATCCTGTACCCCATATTCGTACCCATTTAACATCTCTCTGTCTGGGTCATTCTACAATACATGTGTCATTTGTCTAAAAAAATAATAATTATCATAATAATAACTTTATCAATGAATAGAGCATTTATTACTGTATGTTTTCTGTATATTTAATAGCATTTATTACTGTATGTGCAAATACATACTTTTTATTGACATTTATATATATATATATATATATATATATATATATATACAATAAACAAAACGAAAATTCTTACTTTGATGGCAAGTATTGGTCACATGTGTAATGTCCAACTAAAGTGTTAAACTGTTACCTTTTTGAAGGTATACTGTAATTATTTCCCAGTAATACTATTTTAATTTAGCATTAGATGAAAGAATACAGTTAACCTTAATACAGTTAATCTTAAAATCCCTTTTTCGTAAGCAAAAAAGGCACCAGTTTCACAGAACCACCCATTCACTCTTGCTTTACTATGCCGCTCTGTTTCTCCTCTAATCTTCACAGAAATAATTATTTTCATGTTATTCTGGACCGTCAACACATTGTGCTTGATCATCATATCTTTTTTAAGGGCCTCCCTCCCTCAATCTCTAATCAAACACACACTGAATTAATTACATGTCACATATGACGCATAATTAACGTGAAACAACCTTAACTCCCATTATACGGCTCCCTCCCTTTGGCGCTCTTAAATCTAATTTTTTGAAAAGCCTGTCTTTGATTGAAACACAGGGCTATTTCCGTCCAGCAGAGATAATTCCTATTTTTCTCCCTGTGCATCTCCTCTCCCTTTTTCATTCACTCTCTTCTTTCTTCCTTTGGCCTCGAATTTCGAGGATAAAGCGAGAAGGGATTCAGCTATAGGTGTGAGTGACGTCTAGACACCATGTCTCAATAGTGCCGTGAGCCCACGATGCATCTGCGTTAATCAACATCATACCGTAAAAAGCACTAAAACTCCCCTCGCATTCATATTACACCCAGAGTGGATATTGATAATACACTATTGCATGAGGCACTTCTATCCTGAGCAGAGTACTGTAGCCCACACATACAAGACGAATCATTGTGTAAGCTGTTGAATGTAAAGCCTTTTGATGGAGATTACGCTCTGTCAAAGCGACAGTAAACAGTGCTTTAAAAAGCTAGTCACGTACGTACTGATATGTAAGGAACTAGAGCTGAAACAACTTATTGGTAAAATCCATACTTCCATAGAGTTCACAGAGAACCTCGTTCAGTGACATCACTTTGAAGTAATAAACTATTTCCGGAAATAGTAGAAAACAGTAGGCAGTGTATGAAACAGTATATTTATACCTATAATAGCATCTCATTGATACTAAAATAAAACGGATTGAGAGTTTAAAATTTTGCTATCTTGCTATACATGATTATAGGGCTGGCTAGCATTGTTTTTCTATTCATCGGTACTTAAAGTTAAACTTTAAAATAAATAATAATGTTACATGTATCCTTTCCAAAATCAAAATGAATATACATGTTTTATCCTGAATATTATTCAAACTGCCTATACATTCACTTAATTCACGCATTTAAAACAACTGATTTTAGGTTTAAGTGTTTTATTTGTAAATTCTTTATATGAAATAGTATAAAATTACATATTTTAAATGTAATATATATAATATTATATATTTTAAGTATAAACTAAATATATCTATTCTGGATAAATTGAGAATCACAATCTTTTTGTTTAAAATTGAGATCACGATTCTCCCAAGATTTTAAATGGACAACTAAACAAAATAACGTAATTTACTACAGATTATGATCAAATTTCAAATGCTGCCGTCTAGCTAAAAAATATGTAATTTTATGTAATATTAATTGTTTTAAAAATACTGTTTGAATGAATGATTCAATGACTCACTCATAAAGACTTCACTTATTCCATTACTGGATGAATCAACATCTCTTGAATGAATGATTCAATGACAAATACTTTTTTTTTAAGTCACTTGCCGCCACCTACTGGTGTAACAATGTAATAGATCTTTATTTAAAGAGTCAAGCTACTTTCAAAAGGAGATTTGCTCTATTTTGATAGCTACCATAGAAATAAGTGTTTATATCTGAACTAATGAACTTTTATCCCAGTACTTGAATTATTGAAACAGAAATAATGATGCTGTGTGGTTGAAAAGACATTGAAATTTCATACACGACAAGTGCTCTCTCTGGATCAGCAGTGAATCGAGATCACGATCTTTAATGATTAATAGTGCATTTCTAATATATATAAATGATAAATAAGAAATAATTGACAGAGTAATATATATATATATATATATATATATATATATATATATATATATTCAAACACTTTTTATTTGTTAACTCGGGTCTTTGTATCAGCATAATAACATAAACGCCATTCAAGCATGCAAACTGTTGTCTAGTTAATAACTTAGTAAGATAACACACATGTATTAGCCATAGGCAATGGCCTAAGTTTCTATGTCAGAAACACAATGACCTCATTTTCTTTCCCCTTTTTGCTCTTTTTCAAGTTTTTCCTGCCTCAAGGCCCCTCTGAGGGAAATGAGAGCAAAGACTTTCACCCCCTCGTCACTTCTCTGATCCCTCATTCTTGCTGTTTTTCTTCCAGAGAAAATGAGATGTGCTACCAGGCTCATTAATTGTTGAAACTTTCTCTTCCATTATCAGTCTTGGCTGCATTGTGTCTTATTCGTCTTGTCACCAGCGCTGTCAGTCTGTCTCTCTGTTGTCTATTACCTCTTCCCTCTGTCTTTTAACCTGGACTTTATCTTCTCTTTCCTCTCCTTTGCTTTACTCCTTTAGGTCTCTTTCTTCAGGAAAGTCAATAACACGTGTTCCTCCCTCACATCTCTACCTTATTCCAAACCCCTCATCATTTCTATCTCTCCCCGAACAAAAACAATTGTTCTGAAGGGACACCTAAGCGATTTTCCTCTGTGTCTGAGAGGAAGGGAGGAACATTTGAAACCGGTTCCATGAATGATGCAAACACTGTCATTTACACCGGCTGCCATGTGTACTACAACTCCCTCGCCCACATACACATATGTAATTATTTATTATACCATGTATTTTGGGTTGGAACTGACACTATATCAAGAGAGTAAAGAAACATTACTATATCAATCATATATGAATAAACGCTGCTCAGATGCTATTTTGCAGGTTATTATGTATTATTTGTGTATTTTTTAGAGTTTGTGACGTCGGAGTTGATGCTGATTTTTGTGCAGGTAGCTTTGATGAAGACAAATATCAGGATGTGGGTAATTATATTAATGATGGCAATGGTAATGTTATTAATTATCACAGTGAAAATGATGAAACATTGGATACATCGCACAGTCAGTGTTTCAGATTGACATTAACATATTTACTAGCAAGTATAACTCTCAAATTGACCTGTTCATGCAATATCTCAGGAGCGGAACAAAAAAAAAGCATTTTAAAATACATTAAAATAAAAAACTTGTTTTTGTAATCAAATAAATGCAGTCTCGATAAGCATAAGAGACGCTTTCATAACATTACAAAATCATATCGACCGCAAACTTTTGAATGATAGTGTGTATATGTAATCTAGAGGCCATTGATAACAGAAATTATATGCCCCTTTTATTTTGTTGATTCTGGCTCAAAAAGAACATGACACTGTCCTAAGACAAAACCAGTACGCCACAAATAAAGTCAGTACGAAGACAAGGCATAAGAGAAAACTTAGTCGAGACCAGATGTTTTTGCAGCATGTTCTGTCCCCCTCACTTTAATTGTACCTCCCAAAATACCATTGTGACGTTTATGGAGTTTAACATCTATAGTTTTAAAAGCCGGCTGCCCTCCGTGTCTAAATGAAGTGTAAGGTCTCAGCCCCGTTTGCTAAGAGCATCTGCAGCGGACCAAGAGGAGTCACTCCTGCTGAATTTAATGAGACTTCCTGCATCTCATAATGAGGCAGCAGTTATGCTTCTCTTGGCTCACTAAGTAGGCTTGGCATGGCGTAAAAAGAGAATACATCGCCTTTCCTTCATTAAAAAAAATATCCCTATCTCTTTAATTCTCTCTCCCCATGGCCAATTTTCAACCATTTAATCTTTTATTCTAAATTTATGTGTAATATTCCTAAATTACCACCCTTTTTTCCCGTATTAAAACCCAAGACTTTGTTGTCCGCTACAATTATTGGTCGCTCTAATACCTCAAGCGCGATAATGGACTCCCAATATTTGCGCAACTAACAATTCTAATATGTCAAGGTCTTTTCAGGCCTTGAGTTTCACTAATAATGTAGGCAGCAGGAAATGAATTATGAATAATTGAAACCCAAATCTCTTCATTCATGTCGGTAACACTAATATACGGACAAATCCCACACTGCTCGGGTTCAAATACCCTATTACTGATTTGTATGCATTTTCGCTGAGACATCCGGTTTGGATTAAGCAACCCGGTTCTGAACCAAAAATAATTTGATGGTTTGTATAAAGTGATAATAGCTACCCTTGAATTCCTATTCTGGTTTTATCCTCAGGTGACAACCGATTAAATCAAAGCATTGTATTTCTTTGCTATATAAGATAATTTCATCTGTAAAAACAGAACAAAACATGCACAATGGCCATGAGGATCTGTTATCACCAGCTTACACAGAGTCTAAGCGCACATTCCCGCACTAAAACAACCCTTGGGCTAGTGTTCCTGACCTCTGCCTTTAAACACATGCGAGCGTGCTTATGCAAATCGCTACGGTTATTCAAGCTCCACCACAAGCAAAGTGTGTCTCAGCCACGTTCTGTGCCACGTCCTCACACAAGATGCATGATTAATTTGCATAAAGCAACCAAACATTACAAAAACATTAAGGGCGCGCACATAAACGCATTAAAGAAGTGCATTCAAACCTATATTCTACACAGCACAGCTTCCTAGATGTATAAATATATGCAGAGTGTCATTTTAGATACACTAATAGCACAGAATCCTACAGTCACTTGTAGACATACTAACACAAAGACATTTGTGACCTGAAGGAACAAACTCACACACACACACAATAAAAATGAAAACAGACATGACTCACCTCATCAGAGAAATACACATGCAAACACACACACACACACACACACACAGTTGTGCTCCCTTACTTTGACATAGATGTATGAGGCTCAGTCAGACTGAAATAGACTGTAATAACAGGGGGGACTAAAAACACTTCATCTTCCAAAGACACGCACAAACACACACTCCGACTCTAAACACTTCATCATCCTAAGACACACACCACATGCTCTAAACATTTCATATTAAGAAGACCTGCAGAAATACGCAAACACAACAAAAAACACTTTATCTTCCGAAGCAACGGCCAACAACGCTTAACATCTGAATGCTACAGATAATGAATGTCACATGCACGTGCGTGCGGTCTGAGCTTTAAACACCATTATCAGCATGTGATACCAACAGTTTTCAACAGCCAAGTTTAAAGGAATGAAAGTGTAAACGGAAAAAAATCACAATTGTGATTCACTACTGTTTCTTTTATGTTCTCTGTTTATTATCTTTTATCCTTTTTTTCAACCAATGAATCGTAATCAAAACAGATCATTCTTCGCTCTCTAAAATTAGGCTTAATGCATATTCTAATCACAAAGAGCTCTTTACACATCTCTATACTCACGCTGCTCAAATCAATGTTCTCACTCTGTTTTTTTTCAAGCCAGCATGAATTGCCATTCAAAGCCTGTTTTACTTCCGTAATGTGATGTATTTCCGAGTAAAACTCACTGAAACTGATTGGATCTTAAAAAGTGGGCATAACAAAACGGAGCCAGACCAAATGCAAGTATAGTATTCTCTAAAACAATTCCCAATTTGGTTACACTTTATTTCGATATTCCAATTTAGACATTTTATACGTAACTTTGCAACTACATGTCAACTACCAATCATTAAAGTATAAGTAGACTGTTAGGTTAAGTTTTGGGTTAAAACCTTAACAAAGTTACTTATAGTCAGTAGAATGCCTGTTGGGGGAGCATTGTAGGAACTGAGAGCGAATCAGACCGCAAAGACTCCTTCAAACTGACCAAGAAGCAGAATTTCATAGAGAGTCCAAATTAACAACCCAGGAGCATAAATAAGAGACCTGTCAATTGGGCGCCATCCACAGCTTTAAAAAAGAAGAGGTCTTGTAAGAGTTTTAAAAAAAGGAACCATTAACATGTCGACGGTCAGACAGTTTAACAAGACAGATTTGTTCGGAGATGGCACATCTCGAGTCTCATGAGTTAAATCATGAGTTTAACGCCAAAGGTTGTTTGATCCCCAAGACAGAGACTTAAAACAGACCTTCTTGAGTGACCTTTGAGTGACCTCTGGAACGCAGGACTAAAATCTTCTTTAAAACCACAGGGATTGTCTTTACATCAAAATGCATCAGATCATTCCAAAACAATGCTAGACGGACGAATCAAACGTCGCTCAACTGCATAATTCTATATCATGTCTGCAGCCTATATATGTGGTTATTATGCTTAGATCACACATAATTCATGTTCAATTGTTATACCTGTGGTTTATTGGAGGTGTCTTGTTTACTATGTGTGTGAATGATTTCTCATTCCTTGAAATATGGTATGAATCAAATCCGTGTAAAGTGTATTGTACTCTCATTATAAAATGAAAGTCTAAATCATACCATGCTAGAGCGGGAAAGTTAAGAGACCATAACTAATCAAATAACGTAATTTATGTGAGGGGAAGAGAAACAGTCACACCCTGAGCCAAAGATGATACCTAATTGGTCAGAACTCCTCTAAACGGTTGGTCAAATATATAAGTTTAAAAACTCAGGACACGAACAAAGCATTAGATCTGATCAGATGAAAATCGGTAAATGTTGGTTTAAGGAGGCATAAGGTTATGGGTACGATGGGCTAAGACTAAGGTCGACCCTGAAACACCATCATGAAGAAACAAACCAACGGATCTTGCCTCACTTATTTTTCTTTTCTTTCCTTCCTTAGTTTTCCGTCGAGAGTCTCGCTTTCTAAGTTAAGATTTTGTCACAGAGCTTCAGTGAACAACTCTATAGGCTTTGACCGCATCAAACTTTAACTTCAAACTGCAGAGACTCTGCATCCATTCGTCCGCAAACACACCGACGTGATTGGACCTCCACGAACCAGCGCAAATCCCTTTCAGCAAGGACCAAAGAAGGGAATCCCCATCAAAGACAAACAACAAAAGCAAATAACACCTCCAGATCCCAGCCAAACTGGTGCATTGATATAAAATGTATTAACCGCGTCTAAAAAATGATAGAAGAGATTAAATTGATGATTGATGGTTCGTTCAGGTCAGGTCTTATAAAATGCATACATTGGAAACTTGGGATTTCATCATTTCACTCTCTTAAAACTCATTTCTTCCTCACGTTCTTTCTTTCTGCAACCCGTGTGAATGTGTGTGTGTTAGATATTAGTTTTATGTGTTAGAATAATCAATAAAGTCTTGTTTGTATTTAAAGAGAAGTCTGCTTACGAATTTATTGTCTTAAACTGCTGATCTTGTTACCGTGCTAATAAATAGTGTTTTCAATGTTAATAAATAGTTAAGATATTTATATGCGCTACAGAGTTGATAGTTTACGGCCCGTTTGAGGGCTGGACGATTCATTTTTAGGCTGTAAAATAAGTGACTCTTTCAAAATTCCCTAAAAAATTAATTAATATTTCCCTTTGAGATAAACTGACCTGTTTCTCTTACAGCATCAAAAAGAGTTAGCAGATATTAAGCAGACAGTCTACTAATACTCTACTCTACTAATAATCTAATGAATAGTAGTTGACATGTAGGTGCAAAGTTACTTTTAGTTAGTAAAATGTTTAAAGTGGACCATCAAAATCAAGTGTTACCCTTAATTTTGCTATTATGAACATTATCCAATAGCCAATGTGGCCTAAGTGATTAAAGACAGCGTGAAACAGAAGTTGTGATAGTCTTTTCTTCTCTGTTGTGACATACTGTATATCCGAGTAAGACGGCTACTTGAACAAGAATAAAATGTAGGGCAGGACTTGATTTTTTTCCATGGGGAATTGATTGGATAATTGGATCGTTGTGGTTTGCTACTGCTATGATGTCATGTGAGTGACAGGTTGTCCCGCCCTCACACCAGAAGATCACGAGGGCCATGAATTAAGAAAAAAAATGTATGTGCACGAATAAATAATTTGAAATAAGCGCTGCAATATTTAAAAAAAATAACATTTGTCAATTATTACAAGTTAATTAGCAGCCTTTGTGGAATAATGTTGATTACCACAAACTTGTCATTCCCTTTCTTTAAATAGAAAATAGATCTGGGTTACAGTGAGACACTTACACTTGAATTTAATGAGGCCAATCTGTAAATGTTCAAATACTCTCTGTTTAAAAAAAGTTTAGCCACAAGAAGTGTGAACAAATTGCATACTCACCTTTTCTGTCTAAAATTAAATTATACCAAATGATGCATGACAACCTAATGCCTAAAACCCTAAACTGACTGTAAAAGTGAGAAAAACTTAACAGCTCAAATAATACACAAGTTTTAACCAAAGAATTGTAAAAGCTTCACCTTTCTGCTTTCACATCCTCTAAAACTTTGCCCCATTTACTTACATTTCAGTGCCTCACCGTTGTTGCTTTTATAAAGATAACAGAGATTAGAATTTTATTTTGATAATCAACATTATGGCCCAAATGCTGTCAATTGTGCTTAACTTGTATTAAATCTGTACTGTTCCTTTAAGAATGTAAATAGGGTAATTTTTGATTTTATGTTGACTTTAAACCTTTGACAGCGTAATGATAGATGATAGTCTCTTTAAAAACGCATGCTGCTTGTCTGCACCAATACGTCAAGCTTGCCGATTGTAGCTGAACACATAGACCGCAAATGACGGAGACAGCAGGAAAAGGATGGATAGAGTAAGTGAAAGAGAAAACATACAAAAAAGGCAAGAGAAAGTGGAGAGGAAAGGGGGACAGTATGGAGGCAGAGTTTATATTTTTCATACCCTTCAACCCCGTATGGTAATTAAATTCACAGCTCTTTTCAGTTAATAGAGCTCATTAGTAACACAGAGGATAAAGGCAATTAGTCACTTATTGACACATGTAAGCCTTGTGAAAGAGCTAAAATACACACACACGCACCATGAATTCTTTGCTGAAAGCTCAACGCTTGATCTTTATCAAAAGCACAGGGTCTGGAGTGTGCATGTGTGCAAGGTGCATTCGTATGTATCGAGGGTCTTTAAACTGCCTAAATAATCTCAAGGTAGTGAGGGAAGAGATAAAACGGAGAGAAAATTGGAAAGGCTGTAAAAAGAGGAAAAATACAGAAACCGCATTGTACGTACAGTAAGTGGTAAGGTAAATGTACAGTGGATATTGATGTGTGTAAACTATTTTACACAAATGGAAAATTGATTGTTCAGCCTTACTTATCGATGAGTCCTGAGATTTATTAGATGTAGAGATAACTTTTACATGGCCATCCAAAATAATTAGGAATACATTAATGAATTCTATTAATATGTCCTTTTTTATCTGCATTTATGGCAATACATTTGCTTTAGGTTGTAATTAAACCAATTTGATCCCAGTTTCATGTGAAAAAAACAATTATGATTCCCCCAAAAAGTGTAAACACTGTGATGAGCTTTCCAACCAAACAGACATAGCAATATCGGCTCGACTTTGTGGAAGAACTACCCATTTATTCGGCCAATGACAGATCAATATGCACCCGGAAATCTGTCACTTCTCTTCCGTACCATTTTCTTCCTTCTACACTACAAATAGTGATAAAAGACCATTTCTACGTGGTCTAACCCCTTAAAATTTTGTTTAATGTATTCATGTTGATTGGGTGATATTAAATCATATTTCTGACTTATCATGTTTGTTTATAAATTACCACATATTATCACTTTTTTCATTTCTTTGGTTTCCCATCATTTTTTTGCAATTCCATTTGGTGACACTAGGGGCACAGAAACGATACATTTAACTTTTATTTTTGTGGAAACTGTGATACTTTTTTTTTTCCAGGATTCTTTGATGAATAAAAAGTTCAAAAGAACAAATCTGAAATAGAAATCTTTTGCAACATTCTAAAAGATTTCTTTGAAATAGAAATCTTTTGTAACATCATACTTTTTACCATAACTTATGTTCAAATGAATTCATCCTTGCTGAATACAAATATTCATTTCTATTAAAGAATCTTACCGACCCTAACATTTTGAATGGTAGTGTACCTTATTTTTGTCAAAACATGAACAACAGCAACATAACACATTGACATAAATGCATTCCCCTTTAACATAAATTGTTCCCCTCATTCATAATTATTGACACTTTTTTTTTTCTTTACAATTTACACATATTCACTGGTTTACACCAATTAATAAATGATTGCCTTTTTAAGAACGAATCAAATAGTTCCTTCAGCCAACGACAGCATCTTCATTGTTTACATCGAGTACACTGCTTTTGCGAAGACATCCATGTGAACCCTCAATATTGTATTTACTGAGGTGTTGTTACGTGCACGCAAAAATGAACGACAGCTCTGGAGAACAGGCTGTTCTTTTGTGATCTTTGGTGTTTTCTAGTGAAGGCGATGCTTTCATTAAGCTTCATTAGAGTAATGAATACAAGCTTTATAAAGCGCTGTGCCTGAATATGGAAAAATGCCTCCAATTTATATGGAGAGCGTGTGAGTCAGAATGTTTTTTTCTATAATGAGTGTGTTACATGAGGAAGTGTGTGTGTGTGTGTGTGTGTGTGTGTGTGTGTGTGTGTGTGTGTGTGTGTGTGTGTGTGTGTGTGTGTGTGTGTGTGTGTGTGTGCGCCCAGTGAGAGTCAAGTACCGTGTAAAATGAATGTTATTCAGTTCATAACCCTTACACTGTATTTGTGGACTGTTTTACATTCCCAATCTCTCCCTTTCTTTTCTTTCATCTCAAGTATCCCCGTCTCTTCTTCCCCTTCCCATTTATTCATCTGCCAGCTCATCCCTCCTTCTTCACCATATACTTTTTCTCTACCATTACCTCTTTCATGACAACTCGCTTTCTCTGTCTGCCGTTCTCAGTCTCTCCATGGCATGCAGCTCTGCACTTAGTATTTCACACAAATTTTCCTCCACCTCCCAAGTTCTCCTCCTCGATTCATCTCGCTTCCGTCATTCCCTTCCTTGTCACTTACTCGTTATTCCTCCCCCTCATTCTCCACCTTTCTCAGTCCACCCTCTTACATGCAAATTTCCTCTCAAAATCTCTCTCTCACACACTATAGTACACATTAGCTACAACATTAAACATGTTATAGCTCATTTGTATTGGCTACTAATTAAGAGCATAATTACAGATTGATTTTAAGGATCTTTTATCGGTTTTAAAGCACTGAATTATTTGGCATTGTTTATTTGGCAACAAATCATTGTTTAAGGTCTTCAAATGCTGAGCAATACTGTTACTCTCTGTAAACCAGAGATCATCAGGAAAAGCCGCGTTCTTTTCGCTGCATCCATTTTGTTTAGATTACAGATCTAGAAGTGTCTACCAATGGAAATAAGACCGACTAAGCATTTATACTGATTTTACTTCAAATTAAAAATTCAATAAAAAGACAAAAGATATTTGTCTTTTTAATGTCCTTTTCATTATTATTTATGCTCCCTGATTCTCCAATTACTTTTTATTAATGTGACAGCTTTATTGTTTTCCTATTTTTATTTTTAATTCAATACACTGAAAAAGAATCGGTGTAGGATTTACTTGAAAAAAACTAAAACATTCCCTCAGAAATTGCTAGTAAATAAATTTCATTAATTACCAAAGAGACAGCAAGTAACACATTGAATTAAACGTTAAATTTTGAAGTATAAATACTCCAATACTCCAAAAATCTGTTTTATTTACAGTGACAAATATTTTTTACACACAGTGTACACTCTAAAATAATAATTATTAGTAATAGTACACTTATTCAACTAAGAGACGCTTTTATCCAGTGACTTACAATTGAGAAATATAACAAACAATTTATCATACAATAGTAATAGATAAGTGCTTAATTTTTAATACACAATTTACTCTCCATAATTTCCCATTCCAGTGCAATTAATTTAACATGTTTGTTTTCTTTTACCGCAATCACTTTCTTACTTAATTTTGATATAAAAATAATTTATCATTATTATACTGGTAGTAGTAGTAGTAGTATGTTGTTAATTCAGATTTCAGCAAAACTGTCTGAGCTGCATTACTTAATGCCTGCAGCATTTACCACAGCATAACCAATCTCTCTCCCTCTTTCACTAACCCTCTTCTTACAGCTGTTATCCTCTGCTACTCTCCTTATCTCTGCACTTCACTTTCTTTCTTTTCTTTTTTTGAGGGAGATAATTATTTCTTTAACTTTCGCTTCAAGGAAGTCCATCTCCATCCTTACTCACTCTCTCTCTCACTCTCTCTCTTTCTCTCTCTCTCTCTCTCTCTCTCTCTCTCTCTCTCTCTCTCTCTCTCTCTCTCTCTCTCTCTCTCTCACCGTTTATCTCTCTGCACTATATTTTTTGCTTGAATTTGAATATCTTTCTGCTCAGACACTTCCTGACTAGGGACAGCTGCACTGTCAGTAACAGTAACAGGAGAGAGAGAGAGAGAGAGAGAGAGAGAGAGAGAGAGAGAGAGAGAGAGAGAGAGAGAGAGAGAGAGAGAGAGAGAGAGAGAGAGGGGAAGGGTGTGTATATGGAGAGATTTCTAATTCAAAGAGACATGCAGTGTTTCCGTGGCAACGTGGTTTCCATCGTTACGTTCTAGCTAAAGATGCCATTAGAGTGAACAAATACTCCCCACACATTCACAGAAACAAGCACAATCTGAAACATATATATGCAAAATCACATTAAAATGCTAACAGACAAATACACATACAAACCCTATAGTAAAAAACATGGAGCAATTCAAAATTGGAGCAATTCACCGACACAGTGCCAGGGTTTTATGAGTTGCTGCCAGGGAATATTGGGATTTCTAGTGTTCAGGATAGTTGCTTACTGGCTTAAGTTAAATAAGCCCAATGATATTTTGGTCAACTAAGTTAAGATTCAAATGTAACATAAATCGAAAACTCTGTCATGAATTATACTGCTGATATTTTGCACGCGTGTGTTGCTGACAGCAGTATGAGTAAAAAAATAAGTAAAATAAAAAGCAGCATGAGACCATGTAAAGACTGTGTGTGAATCTATCGTTGTGCAAATTTCTGTCATCATTTACGCATCCTCATGTATGTCCAAATCTGTCATTTACTGTCATTTTATGGACAAAAACATTCTTCAAAATGTCTTTTGTGTTTCACAGAAGAAAGAAATGCATGCGGATTTGGACATACATGAGGATGAGTAAATGATGACCGAAATTTGCACAACGATAGATTCACACACAGTCTTTACATACTGCTGATATTTTGCACACGTGTGTTGCTGACAGCAGTATAGATATTACATATTTATAGGGAGTTTTTAAATGCATAACTGCATGCATGACCTTAGCATTTGGCTGACCCAAGCAATGTATCTTTGCATTCATTTTGTATTGTATGCATGCATGAATATGATTCAGAAGGAACAGCGCTCGTATTAAAACAACAGCTGAGATACGGTCATGCCACTGTCCCTCAGCCAACAACACAGCGGCAAGTTCCCTCGCCTAACATCCTTATGCGTGTGAGTCTGCGTGATGGGTCTTTACAACTGCGCTATCAATCACACTTCAACAACCCTGTGTGCTTTAATAAACAAAATGGGGGTACATCAGATCTTGGCTTGAAAACGTTGATAATACTGACACTGAAATCTGATTGTATGAGCCAACTTTCTCAAATAGCCAATACATGTGGCTGCATATATAAATAACTGATTTTCTAGTTTCATATATTTTTTAAATGTGTTCCTTATTCCTGATTTTATTGTAATTTATTCCTGTGGTGGCAAAGCCATCAAATCATTCTAATGATGATTTGCTGCTCAAGAAATATTTCTTATTATTAGTAGTATTATCAATGTTGAAAACAGTTGTGCTGCCTCAGTTTAATGTATCCTTCCTGAATATGAGTAATTTCTTTTAGAAAAAAATGTAATGACCCCAAACTTTTGAACAGTAGTGTATATAAATAAAAATGTCTAAAATGTAATATATAATAACTTGAATTACCCAATTCCCAACTGAAATGAACTGTTTTAATCATATTGCCATTTTATACAGGCAAACTGCTTCATGCTGTGCCTAATAACAGCCATTAACTGTGGTAAAAATCATTGTAATGCACAGCATCTCATGGATTTTTGCTTATACCGGCTCTTTGCATTCGTGTGTATGATGAACGAGAGTGTTTTGGGCTTGATTTATTCCTGTTAAGTGTGTTGTTTTGGCTGCACTGAAATGTACGTTCTAAACACTGTGGTCAGTGTGGATTTGTGTGTGTGTGTGTGTGTGTGTGTGTAGTCTCTGGTGGTGAAAGTGAAGTGTTATTCTGTCAGTGCCAGACTGCATGAACATGTGTGTAAGTGTGTGTGTGAGTGTAAGATGAGAGAACTGTCTGTCCAATTAAGCAGCTGCCTCTCTCTCACCCTGAACAAAAGAGCATGGAGCTAAACGGTGACACACACACACGCTTTGACAGAAGCACTTTGATCTTACGGTGCCCTAACAAACACAAACAAACAGAGTCAGACACTGACAGGACCTTTCAAAACCAAAGTCACCCAAACGCAATACCAACCACATACACACATCTAGGTTTGTGTAAAGTATCTGGTGTGATTGTCACAATGCAATAGATCACACTCACAACCTGATATGATCTTTATATCGCAGAAAGGTAAAACAGTCATACACACACATGCGCGCACAGACCTTGTGCTCTTTGGCATGCCTGGTGTCTTCATATTTTCCCCCTTTGATCTATCAGACACTCTCACACTTGGACTCCAGTGATCTCTGAGGAGAGCCTCTCACACACACACACACACACACACACACACACACACACACGCACAAAGGACGGCACACTGTAGCACTTCCAAGTGACTTCAAGAAACACCAAATGATGAAAAAGAGGAAGAGTTAGAAACCAAGAAAGAGAGAGAGGTTCTGTATTATCTATGCATCAATTGTGCATTTGTATAATAAGGGTGAATAAAGAATTCCAGGAGCCTGTCAACTACAAAGGACCAGAGGTGAGAAGAAAAGAGGAAAAACAGCAGAATGAAGAGAAGAGAAGAGACAAAAAAAGTGGAGAAGACGACAAGGCAAGAAACAAGAGACGAGAAGAGACAAGATGAAAAGAAATGAGGAATGAGACAAAATGAAGAGAAACAAGAGAAGAAATGAGAAGAGAAATTAGACGTTATGAGATGAGAAATGAGACATGATGAGAAGAAAAGAGACAAGAAGAGACGAGATGAGAAGAGAAACAAGAGAAACCAGAGAAGAAATGAGAAGAGAAATTAGACATTATGAGATGAGAAATGAGACATGATGATAAGAAAAGAGACAAGAAGAGACGAGATGAAAAGAGAAACAAGAGAAGAGACGAGAAGAAAAATGAGATGTGATGAGATGACGAGAAGAGATGAGACGAGAAGAAATGAGGAATGAGACAAGATGAGAAGAGAAACAAGAAGAGAAGAGATGAGGAGAAATGAGACGACAAGTAAAGAAACAAAAGAGAAGAGACAAACAAAAAGCAAAGAGAGGATTTGAAACAAGACAAAAAAATTGGAGAAGAGACTAGGTGAATGGAGAGGCTGAAGAGAAGAAAAGAAAAGAAAATGAGACAAAACAATATGAGAAGCAAGGAGTCAAGATGAGATAATACAAGAAACGTAAAAAAGAGACAAGGAGAGCAGAGAAGAGAAAAGATACTAGGCTAAATGAGGCGAACTGAGAAGAGAAACAAGGATAAGAATCACAACGAGATGAAACGAGACAAGTGGAGAAAAGACAAGATGAGACAAGAAGAACAGAGCTGAGGCAGGCAAGATAAGACTAGGAGAGAAGAATAAAGATGAAACAAGATAAGAAGAGTGGACAAGAGACAAGACAATATGTAGAGAAGAGAACAGAAGAGAGAAGGCGAGACAAGGAGAAAAAAGAAGAGCAGAGTCGAGACGATTCAAGAGAGGCAAAGACAAGAGACAATAAATGTTGAGACAAGTGAAAAAGAGAACAGAAGAGACAAGGTGAGACAATGAGAGACGAGTCAAAACAATACAAGAAGAGAGGTAAAGAGACAATAAGTGTTGGGACAAGTGAAGAAGAGAACAGAAGAGACAAGGTGAGACAATGAGGGAAAAGAATGGCAGAGCCATATCGATACAAGAAGAGAGGTAAAGAGATGAGATGTTGAGGCAAGCGAAGAAGAGAACAGAAGAGACATTTAACCAAGAGACGAGATTGAGAAGTGAAGCAAAGAGATGAGACAAGTGATGAGCAGAGGACGAGAGAAGAGCAGAAAAGACTAAAGCGAGATAAGAAGAGACAAGTCAGAGAACAATTCAATGTAAAAGTGGCTGAACAGTTTTGAATCAGACCCATTTCTCTTGTCCTTATTCCTTCTCTGTCTTTGAGAAAGGTTTTTGTTCCTCAAGTCATTCACAAATGCTGCGACAGGAGCCACAGAAAGAGAAAAACAGATGAATTAAGAAATAGAAAATGGTTCAGGAGAGAGACAGCATGAGCTCTGTGCTCAGCATCTGAGTGCAGCACAGACTTTATCTCCATAAAACTGATCGGCAGAACACTATAGCCTAGCAAACCCCAGAGTGTGTGCTTGTTTGTCTGTGTATCTGTGTCCCCGCACAAGTCTAACACCAGCAGCCCGTCTGAGGATTAGACCCAAACTCCCTAGCAACGGTCCGAACGTGCACACCGACACTCGTCTCTAATACAGCTGACTCCACGGGGCGAGAATGAAGGGATGAATAAGTAACCCGTTCATCAATTTTGGCCTTCACCTCTCACAAGCGCCTTATTGCTCCCCACTGCAACAGCTGGGAAACAATGATGATGGTTTAATACCAGGGGCTTATGGACAGGATCTAATCAACAGCCTAATCACAGAGAACAATAGCGCCGTCTCTATCTCCCCAACGCAGAATGTGAATTCGGGCTGAAAGACAATGCATTTCACTGGCTGCACAGCACAGAAAAGTGACTTTATTAGCCTATGTTGGAGACACGACAAAAGTATTTGTGTAGGCAATTTAAATTGTTGCTATGAAGAGGCATTGCAGAGGAACAATTCCAGCTTCTTTGGGTTCAAGTTAAGCTGTATTCACAGCATTTGTCAATAACGATAGAAAATAATAATGACTCGTCCCTCGAAACAAGCAAAAATGTAGGTTACAGTAAGGCAATTACTATGGACGTATATATGACACATGGCAGAAAACTTTACAAAATGCACAGTTTCAAAAGTATGCGTAAGGTCTTGTAGAAATACTTTTGAAACAGTATTTTATTTTAGTCTTGTGTAATATCCAATCTTTCAACTTTGTTTTCATGAAAGGTAAAACAGGTAAATATAATAATTTTCTAATTTTTTAATCTCAAGGTTACCAGATAGAGAGGTGACATAGAGCCAGATTTACTAACAGCTTGCGCCAACGGAAACCCTCTTTTGGCGTTAAAAAACTACTATCAGGATCTACTTAAGACAAGCAGTGAAAAATTAGCGCTGAAAAGGCATGGACACAGTTATTTTTGCGGCTGACCTTATTGCATATGCATTTGTAGGAGTTTCCCTATCAGACGCAAAATGTATGGGAGGAGAGTATTCAAATGAATAACGCAAGGTGATTTACTAAGGTTTGTGCTCAGGGGCGTCATGCAAGCCAAAATTCTGGGGGGGCACAATCTGAGACGTTGCAATTGTTTTCTGACGGGTGATATGGATCATGTTAGGAGGGGTCAGGGGGTTTCTCCCCCTGAAATTTAAAAATTAAACATACCATTTCAACAATGCAGTTGGGGAGGGACAGAAATACCTTAATGGAGCTAGCAGCAACCCTCCTCTATCTGAGGACTAAGTTAAAGTATCTATTTTGTAAGTTTATGTAAAAGACAGGTTGATGAAAGAACTGTAAGCTCAAATTCAAAAGCTTTTGAAGTCTACTTCATTAAAGCATGTTTACACACACACTTACTGTACACTTAGGCCTACTACACATGATTAAAGGTACATAAAGGTGCTGAGGTCTGATTTTGTGGTGCTCTGAAATTAAGTTATTTTAATATTAATATGTGATGAAGGACTTTGAAAGAAGTTTGACAGATTTCAGTGTTGAATAAGGTTAACACTACCCCGTTTATTTGAAAATGGTTAATATTTGACAGAAATTTGAAAAAGTAATCAAATCAAATGTAATATGTAACATTACTTTAGTGAGGAGAAACATGAAGTCGATGCCTTGATAACGTTAGGTTTAATTTTGCAGTTAGCCTACAACAAATTTAACACCCTCGTTTCTATGAAACTGAAAACAATTGAACCAGCTGGAGACTTTGACAAGACAAAACAGAACAGATGTTTCAAAACCGATCAGATAACGTTACTATGGCTTATTGGCTTTGTATGGCAGGCAGTAACGTTAGCCAACTAGTTTACGGTTAGACTAGGCTAGCTATTGATAACGTTACACTGACACAACTTAAGTTAATGCTCTGAATTCGCAGCTAATATCAAATCCATAACTTTTTGATCAAGTTAAAATTTCCAGGTCAACCACAAATAATCCCACAACCTTTTAATATCATCCGATAACTAATTCAATGCCGATTTGTTGCTTTGCCCACTTACCACTTCAAGATCATCTGTAAAACATTGCCAGCTCAGCGTGCGAGACGAGTGAGTTGCTTGAACATACACAGCAAAGGATTTGATAAACACAGATGCCATATTAGGAAAAAGGGGCGGGCTGATGCTGACCGATTTATTACACATTTAGAAGAATACATTTGAGTCGTTATAGGCTCTGGTAATTATGGAGCATAATATGAATAAAGTTGTGACAAAAAAATTATCAGGGAGGAAAAATCTGTGGGGGCACATGCCCCCTCACTTTGAATGGGCATGACGCCACTGTTTGTGCTGGTCAATTTATTGGTATTTGCACCATTATTTACCGCCCAAAAAAATCATGTCTTAAAGGTGCAGTGTGTGATTTTTAGCGACATCTAGCGATTTGGTTGCGAGTTGCACTAATGGCTCAGCCCACTGCTCACCCCTCCCTTTCGAAGAAGCTACGGTGCCTGAAACTGGACAAACATATCGTCGTCTGAGACAGCAGAGAATAGCCAGAGTAAGCCAAGAAGAATGTGTAACATTGTCACTGTTTCTGTACCACAGTCCATTATAAACCACATCATGGATAAAGTTTACAAAGCCATAGTCAGGTGAGGATCAAGGGTCTTAATATATAATATAATAATAGTAATCAGCTGATTGTCTCACAAACGTAACCAGCACATTTCCCCCCACATAGCAAACCCATAATACAGCGAGGGAGAAGAAACACATGAAACTATATGCAACTATATATCTTTTGTAACAGGGTAGTAAAAGTTTAGCTGGCTAAATATGAGCTGTTACTGTGGCTGAGCTGGTTAAAGCGTAAAGCCTTGTTTAAACTCGACGCGTCCGCATGAGCCCAAAGGTGCGCGCGGCAAAAATGGCATGATTGTAACAGCGCGCGCGCCTCCGCATTCCCTAGACACCGTTTACTACACACAATAGGCTTTTTTTCTCTGTTTTTGAAAACTCTTCGCGATCGACTTAAAATGCCTCTAAGATCGACTTGTCGACCGCGATCGACGGGTTGGTGATTCCTGTAACATTACTGTTTTACGCTTTCTGCGGCTTCTCTTTCAAGGTAGTGACGAAACGCGCTCTGTAGCGCTGTGTGTTCGCTGTCGGCTACGGTAGAAACATGACGTCACAATATGTCGACCTTCATAGAAGGGGATTCCCGCGCCTATGTAGATATAAATGTCTCATTCTAAGGTAATAAAAACATTACGGTTTATTAAGTAAGTTCTTTATACACCAATGAAAACATAGTTATGATTGTCATATTGCATTTCTGTTAATAGATACTCAAATTTTTTACACATTGCACCTTTAAACCAGATGCTAATTTGCGCTGCTCTTGGTAGATTGTGTTGGTCATTATGGAAATGATCCGGCTGCGTCTGTGTTCTTTAATTTGTGTGTTGTCAGTGAATCACGAGCAGAACTTCTGTAGAAAAACTACCTTGTAACCAATCATGTCAATGTGTGGGCGGGCTTTAGCATATCATTAACTATGACCGCTCTGAAGCAGTGGGGTCTCAAGAGAAGCCAGGTTATAAGAAAAAATATATAAGAAACATCGGGTAGATTTAGCAATATAGCGGGTGTATGATGTATATTACGAAATTATAATGAACTAAATGCTTTTCTCCACTGACGTTAAGTTGTTCAAAGTGTTTTCTAAGGATGCTGATTTTCAGAAGGCAGCTGTCTGACTCTGAGATGGCGAAGGGGAACATGGTTTGTGTAACATTAGCAACACATTATTACCTGTTTGATAACATAGTCAAGCAAAAAGCTAATCATATTAATTACCGTTATGTGTCTGACCAAGCCGATCTCACGGCAATTCGTACGAATTTTACGAGGTGGCTAATTCGTACAAATTCATACGACCTCACTCGTACGATTTTTGCTAAATCGTACATATTTTACGAGTTGCCAAATTTGTATGAATTCGTACGAATGACCTTCCACTGACCCCGCCCCTAAACCTACCCGTCACTGGAGTTTAGACAAATCATACCAATTATTCACAATTATTCTAATTATGAACAAGTTCATTTACTCACTCGTACGAATTGGTCGTGAGATAGCATTGGTCTGACGTTGTAAAGAGTGATACCATTGTGCAGCGTTTACCTCAGTAAATTGGCGAGGGGATCTCTGACCTGGTGTGAGTGAGTGGAGGCGGGCTAGTTAGCATATTCATGACTCCGTGTATACTAAACAAGGCAATGGTGTAGAGTTGCATTCAAGCTATTCTAAGGCATGAATCATTTTTTTCACAGGAAAAAACCTTTAAATATGTCATTTTGGTGATCAAAGATGAGTTTTAAGGGATAAATTATTAACTACAGGGGAGCTTTAATATTTCATGTAAGTGTCTTGAAAATATAGCTTCACATTTTTGCTTTTTAACCCTCCAGATTACGTATTGTATAGTATTTTTTATTTAATAATGTTTTTTGTTGTTAATAATAATAATTTTACAATTATACAGTGAAAAAAATCTGATTTTTTTTCCTCAAAATTAATCTCTGTGGAAAACAACATTTCAGTGCTGTCTTGTACTTGTATTCAACCAAGCCACACTGAGGCTTAAAACTAATATTTAACTTTTATTATGTACCACACTGTACAATTTCCTCCACTTCTCCCATGCCTGCCCTCCCATCTGAGCAGAGAGCTTTGAAGAGTGTGTGTTTAATGGTCTCTTAGCCTGAGTGCAACCTTTGTTTCTTGCTTTGGCCTATCAATAACTCACAACCTGTGTTCCAATTCTATATAAAAAAAAAAAAGTAATACTTTTATTCAGCAAGGGCGCATTAAATTAAATAAAAGACGCTGTTCTTTTTAACTTTCTTTTTATCGAAAAATCCTGAAAAAAAGCAGCACAATTGGTTTCAACATTGATAATAATGAGAAATGTTTCTTTCATATTAGAATGATTTCTGAAGGATCATGTGACACAGAAGACTGGAGTAATGATGCTGAAAATTCAGCTTTGATTCACAGGAATAAAATACATTTTAATATATATTTAATATATTATAATAATATAATAATATTTATTTTTAATATAAATTTAAGAATATTTAATAATAATCTTGCAGTTTTTAACTGTATGTTTGATTAAATAAGTGCAGCCTTGGTAAGCATAAAAGACTTCTTTCAAAAACATAAAAATATCTTACCAACCCTTTTGGTTTGTCATACTCAAATCCCTAAATTTAGTTTTAAATGATTGGGAAATAAGGGTTAATAGGGGCATCCATAACCATTTTTTAACCCTTGAACAGAAACCAAACCTGAGGTGAATAAAAACTATTTCAGTGCCCAAACTTCATGTATAAGTGGGTTACACCATGAATGGTGGGTGAATTTCCCTGCCCACTTCCAATGAAATGATATATCGATGCACACTTGTTCCCTATACCGACTACATTTATATGCAGAGCAATTGAAACGTTCTAAATCTCCTCTTCTGCCTTTTCCTGACTCCCTCCTTTTCTTTCTCTCTCTCGCATTCCTTCTACATATATATAGAAATGTATGTAGCAGCGGTTGCCATGCCAACACATGCACCCCACAGAGTGTGTTAGGGGTTGGGTAGAGAAAGACAGAAAGAGAGAGTGGAAGAGAGAGAGAGAGGGTGTAAAAGTAATTATTAAGAAAAAGACAGGGTTGAAAACACTCTTCAATCCCCTCTATTTAACCACCACCTCCTGTGGCATGTCACACATCTCTCTCGTCCGTTCACATGCACAATGCATTCACTCCCCCATCCGTGCTCAGGAATCGCAGTAGCTATTCTCTCTTTCTCATTCAGTTTGTCCAAACCACATCTTTTTTGCCCCTCTGTGATCATTCCTTAATGCTAAATTCCTCCAAAAGTCACGTTTCATCTCTTTCAGTGTTTTTTTGTGTTTTTTGAATGCCTCGATTTAGATGTAAGCGTGTTGTAACTGCATGTTGGGTGCCTTCCTCTTCCTCTGTTTCACACCCACATGTTTCATTTTAAAACAGTCCCCTCTTCCTTTCCTCTATCTCTCTCTCTCTCTCCCTCTCCCACCCTAGTCTTTTTCTACCTCCCTCTCCAGCTGTCATATTCATCCTTCCTTCTCTCCATCCATTCTTGCTTTTTTTTCCGAGTAGCATTCACTCTTTGCAGTTTGATCTGTGTTTTCTTGCATTCAGACTTAGAAATGATGTAAAGAAACGCTTTAACTAAAGGGGCTTGAAATTTGTGGGGCTCCACGTATGAGGCAACATTGAAAATCTGGGATTCAAAAACCAATTTAAACCTTGAAATACATGAAAAGGTTTATGTTTTTGTAAACCAATGGAACATTAAGACGCACAATAGAGAACAGCTGAGAATCTGAATGGTCAGATGTTCTTTGGATCGATATTAAATCACACAGAAAAACATGATCATCAGGTTTTGCTCAAAACTGCGGAATAAATTCAGCTTGAGTGCTGCTTTCATTAAAACAAAAAGGAGACAAGAAATACTAAGAATAAAATTGAAATTCATGGTAATTTTTCAGTTCACCTTTTCACTTAAATTTCATTCAAAAATGTGGGGCAAGGCTGCATTGAATATATCAAAAGTGACAGTAAAAAAAGAATTTCACTTTGTTTAAAATATATATATTTTACATAAATACTGTTCCTTTGAACTTTCTATTCTACAAATAATCCTGAAAAAAAAATTCCATACAAATTTGAAGTGGCATAAAATGTTTTCAGAATTGATGATATTAAGAAATGTTTCTTGAGCATCAAATCAGCATATTAGAATGATTTCTGAAGGATCATGTGACACTGAAGACTGGAGTAATGATGCTGAAAATTAGGAATAAATTACATTTAATTTATTCAATAGAAAACAGTTATTTAAAATTGTAATAATGTTTAACAATAAATGCAGCCTTGGTGAGAATAAGAGACTTCTTGCAAATTAAAAAAATCTTACTTTTGAATAGTATAGTGTGTATATATATATATATATATATATATATATATGAAAAATAAAACATCTGTACAAAAAATATTTTATCTATAATATAATTTTTATTTATCATTATTTATAATGTTAAAGTGGAATTCAATTATATTTTATTCTAGGTTTAAACGATGAGTCAGTGTCAGTGGATGTGATGTTGACGTGCACTATAGTGCTTTACTACATTAGCAGTGTGTGATCATAACTACTGTATTCATGAGGTCGTGTGACACCAGCGAGAAACAGCACTGAAACATGGGTCACAACACAAGTGTTCGCTTGCAAGGTGCAAATGCAAAAGTGTTGCATGGCTTCCCCTGCGATGCTGACAGCAACAGGCTTTCAATCAAAAACACTTCTTTTTTTCAGCAGAGTGTCTAGATTTTTGGAGAGGTGGACTGGAGGATCATTTGAAACAAGGCACTGATAGTATCAGCCTGACATTGATAGCGTCAGCTTTCAAAACACTATCCATTAGTGAGGCCACCAGTGAAAATATTCCTATTTTGCACCACACCATAGTAGTCCACACCACAACTATAACAATACAAACGGCAGAGAGGAATGATATCGTTGGAATCACTTTCAGCAGGATTTTTTTCCAGCTGATGAACGATAAAAACAATGACAGCCAATCAGAATCCATCCTGCTTTAAAGAGCTCAAGCATTTAAAGCGGTAGACGACAAAACTGCAGCGCAGATAAACAGAAAGAAGTCATCCTCTGGTGTGGATGCTATCGCTAATATATAGTTATTGTTATAGTTAACTTTATAGGTATCATTCTTGGTGTGAACGGGCCTTTAGTATTTGGTTTGTCCCCATTTAGCGTTAATGACAGCAGCACTCAAGAGAAATTCACATGCTAATGTCATAAATTTGCTTATTTGATTAATGACTGAGAAATATTGTATAATCTAAAATATATTTGTGATTGATTTTTTGTCATAATGTTAAAATGATATTTAAAGATAAAAAAAAATGATGTTAGAAAAAGTTAGATTGTATAGTACATTTTTATATATTTCCGTTTGGATGAAATTTCATTTATTAGGTTAGATTGTTTCCTAGTTTTTCAAAGTAAAATTCTGAAGCCTGCTGTGTTGTGAATCAGTGTTGCAGAATAACAGACTCTTAAGTGACCATAAATGCAAAAAATGAAGTCATGCGGATTCACAACAGTTCCAACTGATTAAATAAAACATTTGGGAAAAAAAAAGAAATGGACAGATGTGGCATACTAAAACATAGCAGACACAAATGACTGAAAATGCAAATGCAGAAGAGAATGCACTGCTCTCTCTGAGTTGTGTGTGTGTGTGTGTGTGTGTGTGTGTGTGTGTGTGTGTGTGTGTGTGTGTGTGTGTGTGTGTGTGTGTGTGTGTGTGTGTGTGTGTGTGTGTGTGTGTGTGTGTGTGTGTGTGTGTGCGTGTGTGTGCGTGTGTGTGCGTGTGTGTGCGTGTGTGTGCGTGTGTGTGCGTGTGTGTGCGTGTGCGTGTGTGTGTGTGTGTGTGCGTGTGTGTGTGTGTGTGCGAAAGTACTTATGAGCAAATGTGTTGGATGAACTGGCCAAGCAGGTGCATCTAAACTCTCCCTGCTATACTCAACATGCACATCTAATGCTTCCGTGTGCCAGTGAGAGAGGCTGATTTTGCATGTGTTCCCATTAAGCATGAAATTAGCAGTGTGACTGTGCTCATTAAGTATCCCAGCGCTCCTATGACTCCCCATTAACATTCACGCACGGAACAGATAAGCCAGAACAATGCTTGCCTAGAGTTAGTATGGTGGACGGAGTCCAACGTCACGGGGTAAAGTCACAGATTTAGAAACAAGTCTTAATAATGCTTATAATGGCTTATGTATGTATACTAGATGATTTTTTTGTTTTTTTCCCCCATTTCTGCCTGTATATAATACAAATCTATAAATCTCCATCAACTCCGCTGCTCTTGGAAAGGAAGAAGTCATAAAAGAAAGATAACAGTGCGATTATGTATGTGTGGTTGGATGGAAAGGCATCAAGCATGGTAAAATCTTTCCGCTAATTCAATTAGCCCCTTATCGAGCCCCTCAGTGGCTTACGAGAGGATGTGGCGTGTTTTAACAACCCTTCACCAACACTAAAAAGAGCTCCTCTTCTTGTAACACCCCGCAGATATGGCAAAAAATAGATCTAGAACAAAGAGATTGCTGACAGACGAGTTAAACATTCCCAGTGCGTTTAAAACGGATCTATGTACATCTAAAATTAATGGGAGACATTAAAATCACACAATTAAAAAAGTAAGTTATTGTATTTTGCAAGTCTTAACCATGAGGTTCATTTAGCACCAATGACCCATGATCATGGGGGAAATCAATCATTTGGCAGTTCATTCTGAATCAGTCTCTCGTTGATTTATTCCAGTGTTTTTGATCATAATCACAATGCATATCTAAACCGACAATTAAATAAAAAGTCATGAGCAAAATACAAGAACACGTCCTGTGCGTACGGCTGTTTAGTCAACCTCGGACAGACTGAACTGAAATTCAACTGCAAAACGGTAGATTGTGAAGATTGTGGACTGTAGCAGTGTTATTTTTTATATAATATTATAGTATTTATTAATATTTTGAATAGCTTTTATTTTTATATGTACATTTTTCTATTTAAAATTTAATTTAGTTCAGTTTAATTTAGTAATTTTGTTATATGCTTTTGTCATTTTCATTAGTTTTTCTTTTATATTTAGCTTCAATTTCTTTCTTTTTTTAGATTAGATTCAACTGCAACTACTGGTCACTACATAGAGTCCAGTACAAAACCAATAAAACACAAAAGCATCTAACCAAGTGCAAACAGTAATACAACTATAAATATACATATATATATAAACGTATTATATAATATATTTTAAAGTGCATTTAGGATGGAGAAGGTACACCAATCAGTGCAAATAAGTAACTGTATACAGAAGATGCTTTAATAATTTTTGTAATTTTAGTACTTATTTTTAGTTGGTTTCCAATGCAAATATTTATTATTGAAATATGAATCGATTCCAACATAAAAGTATAATATATGTGTGTGTATATATATTATTATATTTACATATTATATATATATGTGTGTATATGTATTTAAATAAACACACACACACACACACACATAATATATATAAATACAATAATATATATACACATATATTAAACACAAACTTTTATTTTAGAGTTGATTAATCATGATTGATCGCCTTGACAGCACAATTTTTTTTTATTAAGCTTAAGTTTTTTATCCAGCATTTATAATTTGTTTCAGCTTTATTTCGTTTAAAACATTTTTCAAATATTTTTTACATTTTCATTTTAGTTAATAATAACAACACTGGACAGTAGACCTGTGATAAGTATATTCAATGATATGAAATAAAAAACCTCTAAAGCCACTTTTGTCTATTATTCAGAGCTTTCATCTGCCACGACAAAGTAATTTCTAAGAATTTTCTACATATTGATATATATGTTTAATTGTGATTAATTTATTTGTTTATATTTTTAGTCTCCAGCATGTCAATACCTTTAATATTCTCAGTCAGTCTCTAAAATTCATCCAGTGAAAAAGTATTCCGTCCACCGTTCACATTTCAATTTTCAGTTCATATCAAGCATGATTCGCTGTAACGAGATCTTGACACATCAACCATCTGCAGCCATAAACATCAAAGAAGCACAAATCAGGAAAACTGATCTGAGCTGCATGTTCAGTGAACTTCTTCTTAGAAATAAACTGCAGTCTGTGTTTGGATAAACAGTGTCTCTCTTGAGAAATATAACGGAACCTGTTCCATTAAAGCAAAGGCTGTTCAGATGGGGGTCACTGATCTACCAACAGGTTTCAGCAGTAATGGCTGCCCCCTTAAACACCCCGAGAGCACTGGGTGTACTGAGTTTCCAAAAACTGTTTAAAAATGAGCCTCCTTGGGACGGCCGTGATTATGCACGCAGCTGCAAAAAGCTTGAGAATGTTGTGTTAAAGTCTAGGTAATATTTGTCTATTTAACATTGCGGTGTATTTAACATTGCGAGTGTCTGCAGTTATCGTCCCCATCTGTTTCTCCTTTTTTCCGAGATGACAAAATAAATGTACTTGACTCCCTTTTTTTTTACTGTGTGGCATTTACAAAAAGTCCCCCTGACATTTCCTTCTCTTTCTCTGCACTTTTCTCCCTCCCTCCGTCTCATCTTTTTTTTATTACCTTCTTTCTTATTGGCCAGAGAAAAAAAACATTGTCTTTTGAAAAACAAATCTGCATAGCTTTTATTTTCCCTCTAATTTTCTCTTCCTTTCTTCTGCCTCTTTGGAACACAGTCATCTTAATGAAGCACATTGCAGGTAGTTCACGACAGCACTGACAGTAATACAGCACTATGCGTTCTGTCACATCTCTTTCCAGTACTTCAGACCTCCACTGACTTAACAGCAGGCACAAGTCTGCTACACAACTCTGACCTTGGCGGAAAAGAAAGAGAAAGAGAGGAACATGTGGATGTATGTGTATTAACATGCATGAGAGGAATGGAAGATATTGAGGGGGGAAAAGAAGCTAATCTCTACACAGGGATCTACTCTCCAAGTATCCGAATCAAACGTTCCCTTGAATGATCTATATACACAACCTACTGCCACTCATCTGTAACCAGTGTAATCTTTATGTGAAGCATGCAATGTGTCTTTAAGGTTAGTAATCTAAACATTATGGTTAAAGTCACCATGAAATCAAATTTGGCCATTCTTGTTTTTTCTATGGAATATTTGAGGATTAATTATAAATGATTTATCCGTGCACATTATTTTTATTTTGTTTGATTCATGTACCCTCGAAATCTGTAAAATCAAGATAACTTCCCTTCTCATTCTGGAATTGCTTTATCCACTAAAAATACTTGTGTTTTAGAATCTGCTGAAAATTAAGTTTCTTATGAAGGCAGCAAAATGTATCCTCATCTGAACAACCTTTGCACCTAAAATGCCCTAAAATGTGTAGGTAGCAGTTACGTCTTTCATACCTTGGCGGCCATGATCATGGAAGAGCCTCCACGGATGCCCAGGATGGGGATGTGCGTCTGAGCCGAGATGAAGTCCAATATCTGGGCGATGGCCTCCTGATCGGTATCGTCCCCAAACACCACACCCTGGAGCCAGTTCCGTGACATTAGAGCACAGATGCGGTTTATGATACTCTTGGGGTCTGTTTCGTTCATTGTGACCAGCTCGACTTTAGGAGAGAGAGGCACGTGTAGGAAGTCCTCTTTCTCCAGACCTTCAGAGAGAGACACCTCGCTGGAGTTTCCCACAAGGATCACCGCGATGCTAAGGCCTTGAGCAAACTTTGGTGGCAAGGGAGGACCCACTGGATTGACTCCTGGTGGAGGATAATGAGGAGGGCTGATGATCGATTGGCTTCGCTCGCCGCCGGGCGTCCCGATCCCGCCTCCACGGCGAGACTCGCAGGTGGGGAAGAAGAAGAGAGAGAGGAGAAGCAACGAGAGGGAGAGGGACGGTTTGGAAGAGGAGGCGAGGGAGACGAAAGACTGGACGCGACGGTCGGAGAAAGGGGAAGAGGAGAGGTGGAGGCTGACAAGCATGGCGGAGGAGTGAAGATACAGTCCCTGCAGACAGAGAAAAAGAGGGAGACAACTTTAGTTTGGGAGATGAATTCGCTTCAAATCTACATGATCTGAACTTGACTCTGGCTGGTGAGAGTTGAGTCGCAGTACGCAAGTAAAGCTGACGAGAGACCTGTCATTTTAAAAAGAGCACATGTCCTCATTTTAAGGGTCTGTCCTCTTCATTATTGACGTATGTTGGACAGAAATCACAGAAACTGGCAGTCTTGAGAAATTAGGTCGTTTGCAGCAGTAAACACACTTACGTTTATCTAACTAAGGACATGCAAAAGACTTCTAATGTTTTTACAATTAGAGCTTCACTATGTAACTTTTTTCTTCAAAATTAACAACTTTAATAATGAGCGAGTACATCATTAAACCATCTTGCCCTAAATCACTAGTAAATCTATAATTATTTAGTTTTAGAGAGGCCAGGATGGATTTTGCTAAATTGATAAAAATACAGTTTTTATTTTTACCTTTAATAACATCCCAAATTGAGGTTTTGTCAAATCTGAGGAAAATTTTGTCCCCAAATGATTATTTGACGCTTTTTATACTGGGGATTTGCCATTGACATCAGTTGTTTTTATCCTGAGCTAACTAAAGCTATTTTCTGTCCCTTATGGGGACATTTGGTTCCTACAGTGTAGACAAAGCCTAGCCTACACATTCATGCACTTCAAAAATAAGCTCAAAGAGTTCAAATAACGTAGACTGTGAAACACGGTGAGAGAAAAAAGTAACTGTGTGTAACTGTGTGTACAGAGAGAGAGATAATTAGGGAGAGTAATGTGTGCAAAATGAATACCAAATGCAATCAGATGAATAAGATACAAGATGATTTATCAGCAAACAGTATATTCTCTCACACACAAACAAATACACACATAGTAACTGACATTGGCCAGATATCTTTCTGTGGTGTTTTTGAGGAACACTTGTTATTTAGAGCCATTTTCATTAGCAGAGGTGTGAAACAAGTTAGACATTAGGGAATAAGTTTCTGTCTGTTTGTTAAAGGTGCAGTAAGCAATTTCTTAAAGTGGATCGGAATGAGCACCACAACACACTTGTAGCCAATCAGCAGCAGGGGGCGTATACAATCATGATGGGAGTGGAGAGCGAGTGAGCAAGTCACTCAAATTGAGTGAGCAATTTGAAGAAAGACTGTAGAAAGAGAGATGGCTGAGAGACATTACAAAAGAGAAAAGGTCAGAGGACTATCACTGTAAAAAAGGGATATGAACAGGCAAGAGCTTTAGGACCCGCGTTAATATTAGTATTGTTCCTGCTCCATATGTGAGTACTGAGTAACATTGGTTTCACAGAAACAACACATGCTGTTGTTGAAATGTTAGCTATAAATGTTGCTGCTGGCGTCTCACACCGAACTCTTGATTGTATTCTTGTGTACTGTATGGTTTTTTTTTTCTGTTCTTACTTGTTGTTTGTTCGTCATCTTTGCTTGTTTCATTTTTCGCAAAGCATTATTTTACTTCACTTCAGCTATGATAAAGCTCTCATCCACACTTTCATTGAGTCTTTGTGCATTTTGGGGGAGGAGCAATGAAGGTTGATTTCAAATATCAACATTGTTTCTCATAAATCGCTTACTGCACCTTTAATGATGGAATTTCTAAAACATACTAAAAAACACAAAATTGTTTAATTGGTGCAGTTTCATTTCTTGACATTTTTCATTGAAACGGGAATTTGCGCAGACATACACTAACGTTCCAAAATTTGAGGTCAGTAAAACTAATACTTTTATACAGCAAGTATGCATTGATCAAAAGTAACAGTAAAGCCATTTATAATGTTGCAAAAGATTAAAGAGAAATAGATTTCTATTTCAAATAAATGTTGTTTCAAAAAAACATGGTGGGTGAAGAGGAGGACAAAAGGATGAAAGGACAACATAAGGGAGGCATTGCTCGGAAAGAAAGCAAACACGCTTGAAAAAGGAAGACTGCTTTTACAAGGCTAATTATTGGAGGTTTGTCAGTGCTAATTGCAGGTACACATGCTAATTGTGAATTAGCTCTCTCTGCTGCAGACGAGAGAAGAGACGGAGGAGGACAAAGTGTGGGAGGAAGAAAGAGAAAGAAAGAAAGAGAGATAGAGAACTCAGTTGAGGGGGAATGGAAAAGTATGGAGATGAGCTCCAAAAAGAAATTGAAAAAAAAAAACGGAAAAGAGAAAATTAGAAGACTAAACGAATGAAGCAGAGACAGAACGAGTAGTGACGAAAAGAGAAAACGTTCTAATAATCAGCTCATTAAGAGGAGGTAAGCAAAGTGAAGCACACAGATCGGAAGGATGAGCACTAGATAGGGAGATAGAAAACTAGGAGAACAGCAGCTGAGTGAACAAGAGAGGGAGGAGAGACTAAGATGCTCTATTTGGCTCTGCCTCTCATTTTAACAGCACTTGGTTTCCATAGCAACTATTCAAATGAACCTTCCTCCACACACACACACACACACACACACACTCACACACACACACACACACACACACACACACACAAACAGAGACTGCTTGTACAGACACAGTTATATAGATTTTGTGGTCTTAAAGTCCATAGTAACACCTATTCACAGCCTACTGAAAAAGGCATTTTAGAGACACATCGTGAACATACCACCATCTCTTGCAATAATACTAATAATACTAAAAATAAATAAATGAAACAAAACACACACACCACCCACACATTTTCTCCTAAGGAGCTCAAGGCTCAGTGTCAGCTCCAGGAATGTTTTTTTAAAAATGCATGTAACAGAACCGTCCGAAATGTTGATTGACAGCTGGGATATCAGATACACACCAATGATATGTAGCAGACTTCTGAAACTTCTCTCTTTGTGTTCGGGTGGCTTTAAGTCCAGTGTAAATCCATGCTCCAGTTTCATTTGATGTTTACACAGTTTCTGGGTAATGTAAAAACACGTTTTCAAATGGAAATAAAAACGATATATATCAATTATTATATCAATATTAATTAATCTTTTTAATCACAAAATGATCACACATCAGTTTTGGCTGAGAAATTACCCCCAAAAGATCATTTAAAGTCATTAATGTGTTAAATGAGAAAAATCATCAAAAAGACATTACAAAAAGTAGCTTTAGAAAGTTGTTTTTATTTGATTCAACATTTAGGCTACAACGGCCATGTTTTTTTTTTGTTGTTGTTTTTTTTATAAGCTGCATCTGAATTAGTATTTAGATATATTTACAGTCCGTTTAGCAGCTCAGAGGTGGGCTGATTGCATTTACACTTAAATTACAATTGCATAAATAATTAAATGGGATTAATAGATGGGTTTTTTATTAATATGGAAATAATATGAAATTATTTTGTTAATAAAATGATACTCTCAATAAGAAACCAAAACTGCCAGTAGGTGGCGGTAAATGTCTTAACGAGTAAGTCCTTGAGTATTTCATTCATTCAATTTGTTCAACAAGTCGATTCATTCAAGAATTAAGTAAATGAATGGGCCACTGAATCAATACTTCACCCCATTGATTTGCTAAAAACGCGAAGTCATTCAGAAACGAAACACCGCTGTCTGTTGCTAGGAGACACGCAACAGTTTTGCACAATAGTGGCTTTATTGGTAATATTTTCTTAGGCAAATTTGAGCAAAAACAGTCAATATTGTGTCCAAAAAAATATAACACAATATTAACTTCTTATTTATTGAACTGTTGAATAAAATCAATATCCCATTTGCACTCAAAAACAGCATTCATGTGATCTTGCTTAAAGGGATAGTGAAATGAAAATTGTGTCACCATTCACTCATCCTCAAATTGTTCCAAACCAGTATGAGCTTACTTCTTCTGCTGAACACAAAATAATGATTTTGAAAAAAATATGGTTAACCAAACAGTTGATGGACCCCATTGACTTCCATAGTATGGAGGGGGAAAATACAATTTTCTATATTGTACTGATAGCCAGTCACAGTGACATGAAGGCACGGCTTTTTACTTGTGTTTTTTCTTAATGTTAAACCCAAAGAGGTTCATGCTCAAGGCATGTTTTGATCTCATTCTGAACCATTGTTGACTAATGTAGCTGTTTAATTAGAAATGTACACATTTTTTCAGTTGTTATATATTACATAAATACATAATCTATACAGCTACTGTATTAATTATTTTTGTGTTGTTGATTATTTGCCTGTTTAGAGGAAATGCTCTCAGACATACAGTACATACATGCTTGCACACTCAAACTGCATCTATCTATGCTTGTTGTCACTGTATATGGGTGTTTATTGTGAAGAATTCCAGTGTCGCTCAACATTTGCTGGATGGCTACCACTAACGCTTAAGTTTAACTGACACAGAAGACAAAAAATGTTACATATACACGCACATTCCCCGTGGTGCTGTATAATATCCATGCATCTGCCTGCTCCGATAGATTGCTCTCTCTTGATTTTCTGCTAGACAGTTGTGCGCGGCCTAAGGCCTGATTGACAATTGACTTAAGACGAGAGAATGGTCCCGAAGGGCCTCAGATTGGCTACAATGGTCAGAAAGCTTCCAACAAGCCTGACCAAGTGTGTTGGTGTCAGCTAAAATGCCACTTAGAATGACTTATTAATCTTAAAAGCAGTCGATGATCAAAACTATAACCAAACCAACATGATTACCGCAATCCAGAACAAACCAAATAAGACTTAGAAGTAAAACCGACACAACTGAGCGAACACAGGGAAGGGTAGCCGACAACATGTGTGACAGGTGATTCAAAGGTCTCCTGACATTGTGCACGTTTTAGAGGGCGAGAGAGCATGTGAAATGAATAAATACAAGTGTGTACATTTGAGCAGTGTAACGCATCTCTGTTTCTGTCATTGCTTTGGGAAACACAGATAAGGCGTTTTTCTACGCAGTCCTCCATCTCAGTTCTTCCTGGCGAAGTAATAAATTATGTATTCAACAAAATGTTTGTACAAAAGCCCATCACAGACTCCCTCCCATCTCATACAAGCTCTGTTTCAGAGCGGGGTGGGAAAGCTTTGATAACAACCAGAAACCGAATTAACATTCATTGATGCAGTTATACAGAATGAATTCCGATAAACCCGAGACAGTTGATTCAATTTCCGGACACAAAAATGTTATTTAATTCAGCATAAAGAGATGACAGAGGTTTGTAACATATCATGTAACAGAAGAACCGCACGCACACACACACTCACACACAGATCACACTTAACGTGAGAGATTAGGCTGTCTAGCAATCCAGTGCAACACTATGGAGGTATTCGGCCTGCCTTCTTACGTCAAATCTCTGGGTACATGCAACACACATACGGAAACAGGCAAATAACACTATCAGAGGGAAACAACTTGATATTTACCTCTAACTAAGCTCATTTCATACTTAGACATTTAGCCAACATTTCTGTCTTGGCTTCCGTGCAAGCATACGTTCCCAAATACACACCTTGCACACACTCCAGTCTCTAAGGTATATCTGTCATATGGCACTGTGAGCGCGATTCCATTAAGCAGTGTTTATGAACTCCTGCCTCTGAGCTGTAACCTTTACTGAAGTCCTCTCTCCTCATAATGACGCCTAAATAACAGCCAGCAGCAGTTTGCTCTGATTTCAACTGAGGCATAGATGCCAAAATCAAGCTTCCCAGTATTAAATGAGATTTTTGTGAGAATTTTTCAGTTATCATTTTATTTACCAAAAATATCACAGGGTACGTTTATACACACTACAGCGGTCAATTCCCTGTCATATTTGACCATCTACTATCTAGGTGACAGTATAACCTCTAAATCTCTGTGAACAAGATTTTTCTTTTAGAAAATTACAGTCACTTCTGGGCTATA